>DWDX01000623.1:0-24449 GCA_018245675.1 Agara michaeli | reverse complement strand
AGGCTCTCCTGACCGTATAGCAATAAGGTGCATTATTGCGAAGCGAACCGCCCAAACGCGCGCGTATTAAGGGAGAAAGAATGTAGCGGGATCGCAATTTGTGTCGTAGTGTTGCCATAGATTTGGGAAATTTGAGGACGGAATGGCGTCGCATGAGATTGAAGGATCGGTGCTGGAGATTTACCGGTCAGCGCATTGCGTAGCGGCGTTACCGAACAGATCATTGGATCGATGATCGCTCATACAATGGGCTCCGTACCATAAAGTCTTTCTAAGAATAGCGATGATGCAGCCTACGACGAAGCACGTTTGACTGTTAAATGCGTAGCCCTTGCTTTGAAATTTCTCTTTGTACTTTTCGAAAATATTGATTATACTTTGTTAGACCGTAACTTCATAACATAACATTTTCGTTACAGAGTTAAGTATGTACAAAGCTAAAAAGGAGTACAGTCTTAAATAAAAATACTGGATGAATGTGAAAAGTGTCTAGGAATAATTATTACAAAAAAGCTATGTTGACAGTAATTCAATATTATACATTAATCGGATTTGAAATATAACAATTATTATTATGTAGGTATGTGTTATTCATGTACATTCATTCATGCATTCATCAGTCGTTCATATATATATGTATGTTTTCTCAGCCGACCCGCTACTATAACACAGGTACTGAATTGTCTAATTTGAAAGCAGAGAGCAGTGTTTGAATATGTTCCCACTATCGTTATTATTATAATAATAAGGTCCCCTAATCCCGTAAGTCTTTTAACAATACAATAACAATCAGCGGTGGGAGCGGGACGATAACGGCACGAGCGAACACGTCGCACGACTGTCCAACACGAGTGGCGTGTGGCACGCAGCGACGCGGCTTCCGGTAGGGCTTGTACAAGCATCGCTCCGGCGAATACAGAATGTATTCTTGTAACAATACGCCAAAACATTTCCTTCAACCCTATCTCATATTGTTCCGCTGCTGGATACGGGACCTACGATATGAAAAATATTTAAGGCCAGTCTACCATGCTGATTAAGTACGTATTGGCAGGCTTCACACACTTCAAAGAACATGAAAAACTCTAAGGTAAGGTTTCCTCACTTCTTTTCTCTCCTCCTCCTCCTCTATCCCCTTCGGTCGCCTATTGAACACTCTTTCACTCAAACGACCATAGTGGTGTTATACTTAGATTTTATTAAAATATTGTCTATGAAATTGTTTCGACACAAATATCAGAATTACCGAACTGCTACAGTATGAGGTTACGTAGGTCAATAAGACCTTGATATGAAAAGCTTAACATACAGTATAGTGTTTGTTTCTTGGATAACTTAACTCGTATAGTCGAGGCAGCGTCGTTAAGTTTCGAACCGATCGTTCTCTATCGTTTCGCTTCCACAACACGCCATTCAGAGCCTCGGCTCGCAAAATACGCCGCGCGCCGAACGCGCGTATTAATTTATAGCTCACGTACTGTGACGTGGTGTTTTATGCCGGAATATGTTTAGCCTCGATTTCTTTTGTCCACATTCACAAAATACGAATACGTTCTGCTTTTTATGTTTGCGTTACACGGTATAAACATATACAAAATAACACGTTTGGTTCTCATATTCAAATGTGTCAACATTTGAACAAGAGATTATGTCAGCATTATCTGCAAGAATTTTCATGAATTACAATTACATGTATGCTATGTTTTATACGTATAATGAATACTTCGTCTCGACCCTTCAAAAATAAATAGTATTTAATAATGTTTTATTAAGAATAAAAGATTAAAAATATATTCGACATATTGAATCAAAATATTTATAAATAATGAAAGGAAAAAACCTTGACAATGAAATTTTCTTTTCAATAAATCGAATTTCATTGTGCTTGCACTTAATAATCAAAGAAAAAGATTTGACATAGCGGAATTGTATACGTAACGACATAATTGACATCAACTTGTTATATATTATACCGACCATTAAAACACTATGACTTGTTTAAGATGTGCCTTTGTATATAATAGATCATCTTCGTAAATCAGCTCAATGTAACAATTTAACGATACTAAAAATTCGGTGTGTTTCGCTAGCAAATCTTAAATGAATGATTAGGTCTCGGGAGATCTTCCACCACTCGTAAGTGCGGCGGGCGTGGTGCGGGGCGGACGGCGGACGTGCGGAAGATTGATCACACACCCGGATCATCCTTAATGCTAAAACATTTGCTCCTTTATCTTCTAGTTTCGTGATATTTTGATATCGCTAATGTATTCACAAAACGAATAAACAGGAATTCTAATGTAAAAGGTTCTCTATTCATATGTCGATTAGGATTACCTGCAGGTAGCCTGGAAACCAAATATTTGTAAACTATTTTCGTTACTGTATTTGTGTGTGCGAAATGTGGCCTCGGCTTCTTGTCGGCTCTCGTAGCGCTAGGATGGTATGGAATATCTGACGAAAAAGGCACTCAATGTAGTTTTCAAAGCCGAGCGCAGTTTTCATCGCATTAGCAAATCGTCCAGTGTAGCTAAGATGTAAAGGAGAAAATGATATACTCATAATAAACGATGTGCGCAACTTTCCACCGACCAGCGTTAGAATTACAACCAGTGTCTATGTAAAATTGGCTCTTTTTATATCAAAATGCCTACGGACCTGTTGCTCGCGGGCCGCACTTGAGCCATGACGCGGTCAATCCGTCCCGAATGCGTAATGGAATACCTATTATTCTAGGACCTTGTTCAATTTTCAGGTCCATAAATTACGTGTTGATTTTTACATACAAGCAAGTATGAATATTTAGTTTTCAAACGTTTATACCGATTCTTTGCTAACTGGTCACTTCTTCTCATTAAAGTGGGGCGAAAAAGAACCTATGTCTGCCATCTTAAATACTTATCTAGTGGTCGACAAACACGTGCCGCCTCGCAGCTCATTATGGATAGTTATCTCGAATGTATTTGTTTTGGTAAGAAAACTCTCTTATCCAACCCCTTTCACTGACGAATACAAGCGTCACCTCGGTGGAGACCGACACCGAGGTAGGCTTACGATATAATAACAAGTGGCCTTCATTATGACTGCCTTGCATTTGAAATTAGGGTATCGATCATAACAATATTTATGCTAGTAATTTATCAGATTTTACCAAGTTTGATTCAACCACTGAGGTGTATTAGAGCGGCACTAACACCGTACAACCCGTTTAAAGCCATTCAAACGGCAGTGCTACCGTTTGTTTGAAAAAGGAATTATTAGAAGCGAACGAACATGTTGATCAATGCAGTTTTATGGTCGAACGATCGACAACCGTGTGGGATCGAGCGGAAAATTTGATTGCTCCGTTCCAGCCGGAGAGCGCCGAAGTCATCCGAGTACTCCCTACCGCTGTATCCGACCGACCTACAGCAACCTCAAAATAAATTTATGCAATTCCTGGATAACAACAATATTGTAGAGTATAAGCAAATTCCTTTAAAATTCAAGATAAATTCACAGAGTAATATAAAATAGATTTTCTTAACGTAAGTATCACCAAAACTAACACGTAATGTCTGTTTTGTACGTATTATGTATCAATTTGTATTGTTTGTATCCCACGAAGCGTTGAAACTAAAAACATGTTCGATCTGGGTATGAAACTATTGTTTGAATATAAGTTCTAGTTGATCTATTCATTTACATTTAAGGATATCACTTCATATATAACATGAGTAAGTAAAAGATTGACACGTACTATTTTTCGAGAAAATGCCTCTATTTGGTCACGTCCCGCAGGACCCGCGCTGTCTCAGGATCCCATATTGAAAATATTCGAGGATACACGGTTTCTGAGGCACGATATACTCGTATTAGTTTATGTTCTGTTTGATATAGTTTTGCACGCTGTGTTCTCCTGTAATCGAGGAAGCACATGGCACAAATCGTAACTTATATTAGCATGTGAAATGTATATTTTTTTGGAGATCTTAAAAAAAACAAACATTTATTTCCAACTTTGAAATTCGAAGCGACATACTACTTGAGTATACATTTTGTAACAAACTTCTTTGTCTGTCAAGAGACAGTACTCGGTGTACAAAATGGTTGAAGTTTAAAATGCTATTATATAGGTAGCAAATATAAATGACGCATATTTTTACATATGACTACAAAAAATATTATAACTACAAAAAGTCCTTCACCGTCACTGCACCACACGAGCTTCCTCTCAAAATAGGTTTAAGGTATAGCCTACCACAGTTATACCTATGTTTTATTTTAAAGAGCCAGTCTCATATAGAGAAATTTTAAACAGTCATCTGGAGTACAAACAAATAAAAAATAACTCGTTGTACAGGCTCTTCGAAACATGTCAAAAATACTATTGACTAACTACACAACAGCTTTCAGCCACCTTGTTATCCACACTGAAGTAGTAGTAATAAATAGGGAGGCATTGTAAAAAATATGTTCGTCAAACGCTCGAAGGAAACGCCACAAAACAAGCCGCGTGGACTTTAAATGCATTACGAAGCGGGCGCTATTACAAAATTGTCGTTGCACTACGTCGAGAGCAGGTGCAGCCATAATGGACTCGGATAGCAAATTGCACTATTTGTCAGCCGGCGACGGAAAGAACGGATTGCAAAGATTTTGTCGCTACTTTCCGAATTTATTCCCAGGTTGCTGTATTGAGAGCGGATAACAAACTTGTTTTCATGTCCTGACAGACACGCGCAAAATGACGTCGAGATATTGCATTTGTCCATATTCCACATTATTCAGTATCACGAACCATATGGTACCTCACTCGCGCCCCGATCGAAGTCAGAGCAACACAACTAATACGTCAATAAGCTGTAGTCCGACAGTTACGAGTGAGATAAGGAAAGTTAACTCGCATAACTACGTAAGTTAGCTTCGCAAATATTGATGTTCCCGCAATAACAGTCAATGGCGTGGAGTTATTGTGAACTAATCATTATTAATAGTTCGCCGGAGGCCGTAATAGTGTACTAGTTGCCGACTTGTTGTGCCTTTACTAAGAAAGTTTACAATAAAAGGCAATTAGAAGTTAACGAAGAAAAGCCAGACAACTGCTAGATACTAGATATCGCTAAATCTTTCATTAATGCCTCCGACAAATATTATTTGGCGTTTATATGACACTGAATATATTTCCAAGCATATGTTGCCAACTTTATCCTTTTAGCTGTTTTAATGTAAGATATTAGTCACTTAAACAGCGTCTAAATTTGCATACCGTATAGTTTTTTTGTCGTCACAAGAAGTTTGACACAGGGGTATCGTACTGGTGAAATTTCTTACATTTGTCGGGTATTTACCATAAAAATGACAAGTTTTATCATTTCTTTCTATGCCAGAAACAGCGTAACGTCGATAACTGTCTCTATAATTAGCCGACATACGAGAAGTCCACTTCGGGGCATAGTCGGTAATTGCAACTAAACAAAGCACTTAAAACTACCATGGGCACCTTTCTTAATAATGGCAAGATGAAATGTAGGAAATTGAAACGCATTAACAACATTATTAACGAAATCTATAGAGCGGTCACGATAGTGGCACATACGTCGAGCTTTGCGACAGGTTTACAGCGGGCGCACTATGTTTAATTCAGCATCGAGCAGAGGGGGCTAAGTGATTGCATCGACTATAAATTATTGCTAACATGGTACCAAATAGTGATTCAATAGCATTTCTATGCACTTTGTTTTAACGCGCGGTCGAACGTTGTTCAAATATCGGGGCTGTCGTTCGAGAACTCAAAAATTGTCTAGAGGCGGAATATATTTGAACATCTTAGCTAGTTTTAAATTTTTAGCCCGTTTACGATAGATAATTCCTGTTCCTCCATTAAATTGCTTTCGGGTCGGAACGGCTTAAAACCATTCGGAAGCAGCAGTGGGACGTGAAATGTGTCGCATCCAAGTCCATGCATATTTATTGAAGCGCTGTATTACGTGTAGCGCACGTTCTGTTCACTGCAATCACTCAGCTCGGCACTGCGTCCGTAGCTGGCGACATCTAGCTTAAATTAAACATCACAACGTCACTGAACCCGGTCACACATTCACTCCCCGTATTCACTACGCACCTCTCTCGATGTAGGCACTAAAAATATTATTATCGAGTTCTTTCTCTATAAATATCTATAAATTACTCACAAGTAGTACTGTGTTATCCAGCAAAGACAAATTCTGTTCAGATAACCCATAACTTGTTCACGCTTCTTGAACGCGCTTTATGGTTGCAATGGAAATAAACAAACATAAATCGTTAAGCGCATTAAATCCAGTAAAAATGGACCGCGATACATTATTCAACGGAATGGACGATAAAGCGCCGATACACGTTATTTGGGAAGAACGGCACAGTGTGCCCGCGGAGCCAGACTAGTGAGCGACCAGGGGCGCAGCAATACCACGAACTATCAAAATGGCAGGAGTTTATTTCACCCAAAAATGTCACACTCGATCGAATATAAATATGTTTGCTATTGAAAGCGAATTCAGTTTCATACATTCTGATATCTGTCTAGATTTATCACCCATTCTTGTTAATTATCACTTTTAAGGCTGTCGTGTTCGAATTTAAGTAGCTAAACTTGCAATAGCATTCAATTTATAGTTGTTAAATAAGCCCTCAAGCAATGAATTAAAAGTTGAACAGATCTTCTTTTAATCTGAAAGACCGCAGGACTCCAACAACGTATAAAATAAAAGTAAAGTCCGTACAGAAGAAGAGAGTAAGTAGTCGAATGTATATCGGTTCCTGAAAGCGCAATCAATAAAAGTACGATGCACATAGCGGGGTGGCACGGGAGTAATATGCTAAAATTTAAAATAACCTTTGAAGCAATAAATCGTGCGAGGGCGTTTAGTGAAACGCAAGTATTCTTGGAAATCGGAATTCAATTAGTTGTTCAAAGCGTTGCACATTAGTGGAATGAAGCGATTTATTTCTTTTGCGAAGTCGAAGTGGTCCGCGGCACGGTTACGTGGAGAAGAATGAATACTGTAGAGTTGAGGATCGTTTTCGCGTTCCGATGAACACGGCACACGATCGATTTGAAGCACTTTAAACACATTTATCAGCAGCACACTGGATTAAAAAAGACGGAAGGCTCCCTTTAGTGTAATTGCTTTGTGTAGCCGCTGACTTGTTTATGCTATAAATATTACTTGAGCAAAGCACAGCGTGAAGTACTCTTAGAAAAGTAAATGGTTTGTATTGTTTTTATGGGGTGCGGTGACCCTTTAAGATAAATATTTTTTACAGTCAGCTTTCATTCAGTCAGAAATTAAAAATCGGTAATTATACCTGATTTTGAGAAAGTCTTATAATATAAAATTATTATTAGATAATACACGGCTTTCAACGGAGTTATCTTCAAAACCTATTGTATTATTCTCTTTCAACTGCATTACAAATCTATTCCTTATTTTTCATAGAAAAACCCTTGACTTAAATTTAAATCCACACGAAGGTTTCGAATCGAATCATTCAGAACCGTTCAAAATCGTTTTCGCGTTCGAATGAACAGTTTTAAGATTGTTCGTTTTATTACTGAGGCTCTCGCAAGAGTTATTAAAATAAAATAGTGTGATTTTTGTACTTTCATTCAATTTCACACAATGGGAATTTGTTGAAGTGACGGTTACATTGAGTTCGACTGGTCAACTGGCGGCTGGAATAGGCAGGAGGTCCGTTTTTGATAGGGGAGAGAGAGAGGGAGAGAGTTTCACATGATAAGCCAAACCGAGAGGGTACGTCACATTCGTCGTGGTCACCTCATCTAACACCATCTACTACTATGTAGAATCTTACTAAATATTGTAGAAGCAGTTTATGTTTTTTATTAATATTTTTATTACTCATCTCGATGGGATGAAAGAGTACAAAGATATCTTAGAAGAAAAACGTATCAGCCGATAGATGGGGATACTACGGCAATACTGCTTCACCCTAAAAGGCGTCAAAATCTACAATTTTTATTTTTAGTTATTAACATCTATACCTATTATGTGATAAATAAAATTGATTTATTTCAGTACACTATTTTATTTGTTTAAAGGTGCTAATATTATGTGTTTTCATAATGCTATATTACGTAATAGCAATAACAAAATCAGTTAGCCGCATCCCATTTTTATATACATTTATAGCGCCATATAGTTTTATTATACGTCATATCTATCAAAGCTAATCCAGCGTTGTCTATGACCGGTGGATGTGTGGTTTTATAGCGGTTTTGCGAGTGGACAATCTCATGTTTAATTCATGATCTACACCATTTACTAATGAGTTGCGACGAGTAGTAACGTAACAGACAGACAGAATAATTCAATTGATTATTTCATACGCACAAGGTTTTGTAACCTCATTTTAAGTAGCGGGGTGTCCAGCACTACGGGGCAGACGACCTCGTGGGATCCGCCCGGGTGACGAGGAAGTCCGCGAGGACCGTGGACTCCTCGTGGCCGTCGGGGTCGCGCGAACGGCGAGAATTTGGAAAAAACAAACTCACCATTTTATCGATTGTAATTTAATAGTTGATTATTTTTAAAATAATCGTGTGTTATTCGCGTATACTGTAATTACTGTTAATTTTAATTACAAACAATGATATCACAGTTACGAGTAATTAAAGTAATATTGTGATTTAAATGTTCATTATTTCAACGCAATATACTCGTATTTGTACTATTTTAATTCGCCTCACGGTGTCGTTACTCCCGGGACGTACGTTCTGTTTCCGGCGACAATTACTGCTTTTTGTGTCAACTATTTGCGTCATACACGTGACAAACCGTTACTGACATAAAATGAGCGGTTACATTTTTTATTTCTTTTCATATTCATTCTTCGCTTGTACTTTACCCAAATGTGACGATTATCTAATGGCAACTTTTAGCACAAATGCGTGTGAAATATGAGTCGTATATTATCCGGAAAGCTATATACGTATAAAGTGCCGTTCGTTACTTCAACGCGGATTTGCGAATTATTTACGAGTATCGCTCCAGCCAACGTCGCGCAATGCTGTAAAAATATTAATGCCATACACGCGCCGATCTTGCTTTAACTAAATCTATAAATTGTCAAAAGTTTTACGAATTTAATGCAACTCTATGTGAAAATTTAAAAGTAACTTATTTTGACATCATTAATGGTAAAATATTGTGTATGTATCAAATTATCCGCATAGTGGTTATTATATAAGTGTATTTGAGCTTGCTTGACATTGCCTCGTTTGAAATATCATTGATGAACAATCCTATTTATAGTTATTATTACATATAATTTTGTTATCGTTCTTCAAAAGAACAAAAGAATTCACGGGTAGATAACCACCGATGCACAGCTGCAACCGACCTCTAGTAGGACTGCAGGACTATTATTGTGAAATTGATACAGCAAATTTCCCGAAATAATCGAGACGGTTATCGTGAATGCGTATGAAATATAACTCATTCATCATACACGCAGGCAATACATTACGCGGCGTTCGTTATGTCGACTTGCGGATTTGCGGGTTATTTATGCACACGCCGATATACGAGTATTGCCACGATTTACCGAAACTGTCGAAATAATCCTGGGTCCCGTTTATATACATACCGTTTGGGTGTATTTATAACGACGTCGGCTTAGCGGAAATTAGTGAACGCTTACACACAATGTCAATCGACATAATTACAATTATGCCAGTACATTACGTGTAGCGTTACGTGCAGATTTACGGCTTAATACTTACAAACACCGTAAAGCTCCCAAGTGTGGAGGAGGGTTGGAAAATAATCCTGCGTTGACGCTACCTTCACTCGTTCAACACATCTGACGTTTATGATGTTTAATTACCAGACTTCGACATTTTGAGAACTATGTATATTTAATGTACATATTTGATTGGCCTCGTGGCCGAGAGGTTACAGACCTTACCTGCAACACCGGAAGTCGTACATTTATTTATTTATTTATTTAGACACCAACAGCGTTACACACAATCTTTACATAAGTTGTCTCTTACACATCTCGTACACATGACATGCGTGCGTATCAATTATAGGCGTGGACAGCATTCAATGATACAGACAGTGTTTAGATTAAGACTTATACATATTATTTCTAAACTAATTTATAAGTTCGAAATTTATACTACATATAGCTAAAACGAAAGAGTGTACAATATCAACTTAGTTATTAAGATGCTGAATTATGTTAGTTTTAAGTACGTTTATTGAGTCGTGAAATATTTCGACATCTGTTTTTGTACACAACCGTAGATTCGATTCCCACCTAGGACAAACGATTGTGTGACATATTTACTTGTTCTATATCAGGATGTAATAAAATATCTACATATATAAATGTTACATCGTATATATATGTATAATAATAATAATTATTATTGTTACTGCAACAAATTCAAACTGCAAATATTTAGCTCTTTTATTTAGGTATAAAACGTATTCCGTTCAAGTAACAATTTCACAATAAATAAACGGTAACAACCAATACTTTTCTATTTCAAAATAATAATATTAACTCGGCACTACACATTTCTAAGCTACGAAGTATCCATCCAACTTCGTTCTTTCAAATAACTCCATCGAAGAAAAAATTATACTAATCTAATAGTAACATTTATTGACAGTCGTAATACACTTTGAATCAGTTAAGATAAAATTATCTTTGAAAGGAAAAACAAGAGCACTTGTCTAAAGTAATTGTTAGGATGTCGGCGTTAAAATACTAAAGGGGCGTACGCACTCGTTGAACGTTATGCCGTCAACACTTCAAATTCATAGAGAAGTTGATTGCGGTTGAATATTGAAACCGCCGAGATGACGTGCGCGTGCAAATTTGGAACATACGAGATACGATAAGCGCCGTTTGTGGCGCGACTATACATTAAATTTGTGATAAATAGAACATTCTTTATCACCATCATCAAGCCTCTTTATAATAACTTTATTAATAAGTAAGTTAGGGAAGGTAAGTAAGTTAGGAAAGGTAAGTTAGATACCGCAAGTTTAGAAAACTCACGTAGCTTTTTAAAGTCTGAGTCACGTGCTTGGATTTGAACCTCAAACCACCGGAAAGCTTATAATTGCTGTATCTCATCCACAAAGTATTAACGATATTTGTTGCCATCCGTAGGTTATCCAGTATGTTTTACAATTTGTTACAGATATCTACGAATGGACTGTCTAACTTAACGTAAAAAACGGTGCATTGACAACTATCTAGAAATAAAGTAATTATGACAGCCGTAGAAGAGCTTCAGGAGATTTTGTGGTTGAAAAAGAGACTTCGGCACGTGTACGAGCGCCTTTACAATTCTGTTTCCACTTTGGCCGTACAAATAGAACTGAATAGCTCCGGCGTTTTCTTGAAACATCTGTTAATGCCGTTTGAAATTCATTTTGTTTCGAGACTCGAAACGATTTAAGATAAATTGTTTCACTTGAATATAATTTGCAACGAATTGTTTTAATTACAACAAAGGAATTTTGTGATTTGATAAGAAATGGCAGTATTGTTTCAGAAGGTTTAGAATGGCCTATTAATTTGTTAGTGTTCGTACTAATAAATTTCTCACGTCACATTATTGTATGGATAGCGGACTTCGGAGTGAAAATCGTATGTAAAACGAAGACCAGGTCAAAACTACCTTTGATAGGCAACTGTATACCGGATGGTAGTAGACGAGGCGAAACATGTTGACTACCCTTATGTGAAATAGGTGCCACTGTATAACCAAGTACATTATTATTTTTTAAAAAATAAGCTGCTTGTAACAAAAAAATATGTACCTATATTTTACAGGCAATTTATTGACGGCTTGCTAATTTAGGTCCAGCCACAAAATTAATATGAGATTATTTAGAGAAATATAAATGTACCACACCTTACTAGTGCTTTTTTGCTGTCACATCACTTCTTTTATATGATTTGCCTCTTTCAAGGTATAGAAGTGCGCGCGCCATTACCGTCTACGCTCGAGTACATTAGGGCAAAGTGGCATCTTTGTGCTTCAGGATCTCGAGGAGTTCCTTTGTTTGTTTGCTTATTTTACGGCGGTGCTTCAGAGAGTACAAACATTGATGTGTTCCATATTAAGGCTTTTGTCAACACAATTCTTAGTAGGAGATTATGACTCCCCACAATTGCGAACCTCACTAAGTATCTGTGCGGCTTTCAGTTTTAGAGTTATCGGCAACATGGATATTTAGTTTATCAGATTGTTCATACTGTGTATCGTTGTAATAAAAATCTCTATTTAAGTAAAATGTAGTATGTATAAGATTATGTTTACCAGCTGTCCGGTTACAATAACACAGGTAGTTAATTGCCGAATTTGAAATCAGCCAGCTTTATCGCCAACTATGTATTACTACTACAGTCTAATCAATACGAATAAATCGTTTTTCTTACTTTCCGTCTTTCAGTACGTATTATTGTTAACTTCGTATTAATAAAGGTTAAATCGATATTCGTCGATAACAGACGGCATAGTCGAGCCTCAGTGGACTTGGAATCGGACATCGAAAGTCTCTCCCGATTTCATTAGGCCCTGAATATTGTATGAGACATTTGAATTTCCCATTCAATCATTCGCGAAGGGTAATGGATGCTAATGGCTCTGCGAGTGTTTGTGTTCGGGTTAACGGCTGCGATAAGAATTCCGTCATTTGATGGATTCCGACCTCGTGCGTTATAGCGGGTACCCTGGCCGGTACAACCGTTACACGCCAGGCAGACATGCTTGGAATTAGATGGAAATATAAACGAAAGAAGAATGAAAGGAGAACATAAAAAGTGGATTGATGTGATCCTTTCATATAAATGTGCTTCACAGCGGACGTACTGAATATTGGAAAAAACGCATTCTGCTGGAATAATAGGTAATTTTAAAAGAAACTCTATTATTATCTTTGATGTGGTCAGTGGTATCGCTTTGCGAGTACAACAAGCATAATTCACACTGCTGTTATATTCAACATTATGTTATTAACGCAAAGTAGCATATTTTTTTCTATAAGTTACGATGCATATCACCCTTTAGATGTCATTGACTATATATTTTTGATATTCAGATTTTCTTATTACAGCCCCGTTACAAATTAATGCTAACTTATTTAACACTAACATTCCTACTCTTAGTCCCGTTTTTGCTGGTAGAAATCGTAATTCTCTGTCGTTAGCGATACGAGTTTTATCTAATACAATTTTGATGTTTAATGTCATTAAATGAATATGACTCTCTTGTTCGTAAAGCGGTATTTTATGGACGTGTAAGAGTTTAATATTCAACACGATATTGTCGGCTGCGGCAATAATTACCCCATCAAAAGGTCGGGTAGACTTACCAAATTCTCAAAAGCTCTCAAACCTTACTCGAATCGAGCCGACGCTCAATATATCGTCATTATCTCCTCTCACAGTCTTTTGACCCAATTCATTCGAGAATCCGCTCTCGTTAGCGGCGTTTAAGAAATTATGACATGAAAAATTTAAAACCTTTTTTGATACGACGACCGAATTAAATTTAATAAAGCTTTATGAAGAGCTTGTGACTAGTCACGTTGCGAAATGGGATCGTCCGCAACGGAATCGATTGCAAAACTATTGCTATGAGTGTGTTATGGATTTATTATTCTTATTGTTACTGCACATTTCCATATTGTTTTTTAACTTTCCAGATAGTAGAAAAAACTCGAAGGTGTCAGCCCAATATCCACTTAACTTCTCATGAGCTGTCTTAACTAACTCTAATCGCATTAATTGTTTCAGACTCCGAATCAAAAGTTGCTTTCTAATGTCCTATCCGAACAGGAGGCCGACAAACACTATCATATAAACAGACTGAAAGCTAAAATCCAAATAAATGCAGAAACGAAAATGTTGTTTGCTCCTGAATAAATTGGATTCGTCCGCATGACCCGCCCTACCACTTTCATAAGAACCTTTCATAAACATTTATAAGGTAAATGAGTTTCTCTCCATTGAACGAAAAAGTGGATATTTTTATAACTAGTTCTCAGCCGCGACTTCCTTCCATTGCGCGTCTTACCGAATACCTTTCATTGCAATACTTAGTAGGTGGACAATGCGGTATGAGACATACATATAACTATACCTATTACTACTATTAAATAAAATATAAAACTCCCTACATAGAGGCAGTTCTTGAAACGAGGTTGGACAAACTTACTTAAGGGCTTATGAATAAATTGCCAATGCTACAAGTAATTATAATAAAAGAATATCTGCCTATCGACCAAGATTTGACTACCGTTGAAAATACACAGATTAGAGGTTAATTGGTAATGATGATAATTACGCCCAATTACCTTATTGTCCGCGTTTATAGAAATACAATTTATACTGTCTTCCCTGTCGTCGACCTCTATCTGAGGCTCGTAAACATCGATCGTAACCACAATTTCTTTCTGTACAACAACTCCAGAATATCAGGCAAGAATTTGTCGGGCAAGTTTTCTATTTAGTGCCACCTTCCGTCATGTCGGAGGCTTCAGTGTATTTTTTCGTTCACATGTTTTCCCATTAACAGATTTTGTAGTTAGTTCCGTTACGAAATGAACATGAACGTCTGTTCGACACTATTGTAAACATACGTAACAGAATTTCGAGCTCACTTAATTACTCCGACAGATCTCAGATTCAGTTCATCACCATTAAAACTTAACATTTCCCGACTGAACTGTGCCGAGAAGTTAGCTGAATGCATGCATATGCATTAATGTATTGAGCAAGTTCTAACAAGATGCATTGCAATCCGGGGAAATACATTGCGCTACTAGGTCGGTCACTTGAATATTAAGCTTTTGCCGTAGTGATGAAAGAAGCGGATGGTGACAATTCTTCAAATGTAAATTACTATAAATTTCAACCGATCCGCACTGCACCAGGGTAGGAGTATGGTGTACACAATTTGAAGGACTTACATGATGGACTTTAATTATAAAAATTTAAACATAACTCTACTCTTTACTCGGTTGAGACGCCGTTGAGCCGGACAACGCATTGTCTACTTCGGAGTACCAAATAGTGGAACTCATGCCGACGTCTATTTTTGACACATACATCTTCAAATTATTCACGTCCAAGTGGTAGGTACTTTCTGAGCGAGCGTCCTGCACCGTCAGCTGTAACGTATTTTCAACCAGGTGACCTCGCAGTTAAACGGAAGCCTCTATATATTATAATAAAAAATCTCACCCTCAATACTTGCTCCGCTCCGCATCGTCATAGAGTTCTGCACTTGAAGTTCCCTAAAAGCTCTATTCAAGTCGCGGTCGCGGACGAGACATTTGTAAATATTTGAAATACATCTTTATACTGGAAGATATTAAATTCATTTCAAAGCGAGCCGAGCTCCAGACAAGGGGTTTGTGCCGCGGGATTAATTTCACAGATGCCTGTTTATTTACGTAACAGACACGACTCGGTACCCAGTATTGCTTTCGTTTATTTGTTTGGGAGGCTAAATATTAATATTTCGAAGATATGACTTGGATTTCATTTAAAGTAAGAGAACAAAATATGTAGATTAACATTGTGGACCTTGTAGTTGTTAATGAAAAGCTAATGTTTTGAATTTTGGCGGTTAAGAATATTACCAACTGGGGCAGCCTATGTCCGGCTAATTACGATCAAAGATTAATACATGCAGTTACTGCCGGAGTGACCTTTGACCCAGTATCTATTTGTTATAGTGATATAAATGTCTGAGTGATGGATAAAAGTCTTCCAAACAATGGAAGTATATTTCGTCATAAATTGACTTAGAATCCACAGAAATGCTTTCAACGAATGGTACCCAAAGTTAAGTGTATGAAAAATTGCCTCTTTGCCTAATCAAAGGCACTTTCAGAAGGAGGTCGTTGATGTCAACGATTCAACTGCACTCTAGATGAGCTGAGAGGCACCTGTGCGCGTTTAGCGACGTAAGAGGTGCCTTTCAGATCCGGGAAATACGAAAAGAAAATGCACGAACCATATTATGTGACGTACATGTTTTTATTCGACGTTTTTACTGCGAAATTAGATTAATAAATTGTTTATAAACTATATTATATATAAATATTAAATAATTATATAAAAATAAAACATCGCAAGGATACAAAAATTCTCTTACTGTCTCTTAAAGCCAACCCTTGAGCAGAGGATAAACTTTAAGACGACACTTACACATGTGAAAATAATAAAAAGTACTATGGGCGTAACTTACTCGGTTTCATAGTAATATCACTATTAGCGTCTTGTTTACGCATTTTCCATATTTCCCTTTTTGACGAGTTCCATGTTAGGAACTTTTTTCTGTCATCACTACGAACGAACCGTTACACTGTGTTCGCCTCGTCATTTAATTATTAATTTTCTTTAATATTTCAAAGCGCAGTTAAGAAGAAAATAATACAACGAATACTGAATACGAGTAAATAAACAAACGTCTCTCGTACAAAGAACAGTGAGAGAGCATTCCATTTTATATTCAGTACCTCGTGTTTACTGAAGAAAAACTACGTAAGTGAATGCTGACCAAGACCGTATCGTAAATATTCGCTGGCTCACCGACTTGTTCCACCGCGCACGGTTCAACTTCTAACTATGAAATTAATTTATCTCTAAAAAATCTTGACTTGGCAAATCTGTTATCTGAATTTGGATGTATGAACTTAAAAGAATAAATACGTCTAGATACAGAACAAAAAGAGTCATGATCGTCATCAAAATCTTTGTCCTGGATAGAAGTCAAAATTACGAGGCCAGGGATCAGGGTCTTTCAAAATGACACTATCATTGGTTAGTTAGAAACGAGAAAATTGACTGCCAATAATTATTTTAACTAAAATAACTTCTAACTCCTAATGCGTCACAATTTTAAGTCACGTTCAGTATCCATTAGGTCGTTCCCCGTCTGTTTTATACACAAAATAAGCCCATTAAAAGCTGAAAGCTGGTTGTCGAAATTTGATGTTTACCTGTTAAGTATCTCTAATTGCTTCTTTGGTATCGTGCTCTCTATCCTGCATCTATGCAACAAGACTTTTAGTTCAATTTACACTAAAGCGAACTTTACAGCGCTTTCAACAAGTGTCTTTTTATTTTTTTGTTTCTCCAGAGTCAAGTTCGTTGTTTGACTAAGTTTTTAGTGGAGCTCTCAATTTTCTTTTAGCAAACCAGTTTGTAAATGAATTTATAGTTTCTAGCAATTCAAAAGGCAATAAAATAAAAACGTCGGGATAAGTAAATTGACTTATATTTGTATTGATAATAACCAAATATTCTAAAGGTCTTGATGCCTGTTCTGTAATCGGTTGCGGAAAATTGGCTCTCAAAAGGCAGAATCTGGCCGAATATGCTCCTGGAACAATATAAATACTTCGACCATATTGTTAAAAATGACCTAAGCTGATAAAAAGCAGACCTTATTTATCATTCTAAAACCGATGTTCTTACAATGTACTGTAGCGTAATGTTTCCTCGCAAAAAATTTTCTCATGTACAAAGTTAGCTTCTATTCAGACGTAATCTGTGGTCTGTTAGGAGTGCCTTAAGAATTTAGACGCGCATCGTACCGCGTTTTGAGACCGTCAAAGACTGCTTTAATATTCAGTCTTTGGCGTAGATATGCTAAATTCTTGACAAATATTATATACTTCCATTGTATCTAGTCTGATACGGACTGGTATAATAGAATTCATTCTTTAAAAAGCTAATAAAATATAAAATGAACACTTTGTACATAATTTATATACATGATGTAGAAACATTACATTATGTACATAAAATGAAGTACTCGAGAAATCCGAGAAAAATCTTCATAAATACCCATTTGGTTCATGGTAGGCAGACAGCACCGAGTACCGAAATATATCCTACAGAGCTGATAAACTTCTTGTAAGTCCATCAATATCTTCAAGCATGCTCGCGGGTTTCAGAAATTGCTGACTCCCCATCAGCCAATATCTGGTCTATTTGGTCAAGATAAAAAAGTCTTGTTATCCCTCAGCTGCACCATCAATATCCGCTGTGTTTTATCTGTTTATTATAATTGTTGGGTACACTAAACTTAACTTAACTTAACTTCGGTTGCTTTCTAATATTATTACTTGTACTTGAAAACGTTTTCAACGTACGAGTATCGTCCATTTTAGATCAGACCGACGACTTAAAATTAGCTATAATACAAGACTCGACAATGTTGTCCCTAATACAATTTCATGAACAACATTTGAATGATATATAAAGATCTTACTGTAACTCAGAAATATTTTATGGATATAATAGTATCATTGATCGCGATGTGGCGTATGTATCCTCTGCAGCGAGCAGGCAGCGATTCGAGCAACATTAATTAAATTCCTTGTAACGTCAGTCAGCGTATGGGACGAACGGTTGTTCTCAACGTAGTGCCGCGGGTCTGAAGGCGACATGTGGCGCGGGGCCCTAATTATATTTCAGTCCGGGAACAAATCGAAACTGAGACGTTTGAAATTCAATTTGTTCCAAGTTCAAAGGGAATCGTCCTAGTTAATAAATTATGCAGTCAATTAACATAATTAAATTGCATTTTCTGTTCGCTTGTTTCGCAGTTAATACGCTTAATTAATGAATACAGATCCTTATAACAACAACAATAATAATATTAAATTTTTCTATCATATCCATAACTAGTTTCGTGACAATGGCAGCTTATAGATTAATGTCAGTATTACACACAAAACATACGCAACATTTTCAACAATAATTGAGTCAATAGAATAGCACAAATATATTGAAGGCTGTCAGAGTTACACTCCTATTCAGCAATTAATATATTCCTTTGTGTCGTTGAAGCGTATTCAAAACCGGCGCTATTAAGTTGTGGAGGATTTAATTCCCATATTTTGAATGATGAGGGCATTTGGGATTTCATAAAAAATACTAGTGTGACTGTCTTCGTTGTGGTCGGACCTGGATGCGTTTTAATGCTTGTAGTTTTGTCCTATTACGATGTCATAATCATCTAATTGGCTAATTTATTATTAATCTGAAACCATAGTATATCAGAGGCGAGCATCTCAATCCTATACTAACAGGAATAACTTTATTATCAGTGCTATTCCCACAGTCCTGTTAGAGGTCGGTAGCAGATGTCCATGGGAGACAGTTTGCACTCGTGATTGTTGCTGCTCGTTTTCTGCTGTCATCATATTAAAAAAGCAAAATTTAAAACAGGAGCCACGAATCTTACCGCCGACAGACCGACTAGAGAGAAAGAGACGGGGACGCCCGGTGTGACGATTATACAATTAATACGGCTATCAAACTTACGCAACTGTAGCTAAACATTGTTTTAACGAAGTTAATGTTTTGTATGCGGGGATGAGTCGAGAACGATTAATTATGCTTATTGCTTTGCCGCCTCGGCTTTGAACGAAGCCTCCTCGGTTGTTAAGTTTTCTGCTTTCAATTGTATGTATGTTGAATTTTAAACGTTCCTAAACAGATGCCGCTAAATGTAATTCTGAAACATTTTCAGAGTGTTATACGAGTGATATAACTTTCGAAATAACGTAAATAGAGGTAGACAACGCTGAGATTAATTTCCATATTGGCTATAATTTGTTTGGTTTTTATACAGCATATCATAGAAGGTCTTCGTTCTCGCTATGTCAATCCGTAATATAGGGATATTTCCTACTCGATTTATAATATAATGCGTAGAGAGAAGATAATACAATAATAAGTAGGTATTTTAATTAAGTTGAATACAAATTTTAGCACGAAACTAAAAAGAAACCATGTGACCTAAAATAACCTTTGCGGCGTTATGGTACAATAATTGCGTTAATATGTACCTGTGTATTATGTGATTGAAGCATAATAATTACATGTGCTCAAAATATCCTAATGGGAACCCGGTAAGTCCAATGATTGCCAATGAATATTAAACGCCCTAATCTCTCGTCTACGCTCACGTTTGCTTAAGCGAGGAATTGGAATGACTGATTACAATACATTAAACTCTTGATGGAATCCTTCGTTGTAATGTCGGTGAATAGAAATTAGTAAACGAAAATATATTATTATTACATAATCACTACCGTCGAATCTTTTATTATTCCATTTCGATGTCTCGTCTCGTCTGATAATGATGTTTAATTTGCCAATATACAGCTGACCAAGAGCGATTCGCTGGACTCGCAGCTTAGAGAATACCGTACCTAAGTGTTTATGCCTTCCTTCACATTGATGTGTTTGGTATTTCAACAACCTGCATCACCTGAACGGTTTAATCGAAAGGCCCGTATTCAAAAAGAATGAATGGAAATCACTAGAAAATCAAGCCAATCAAAAGACAACACGTAATATGCTTTAATGATGATAAAAGTAGGTCAGACCCTAAGAACGTGATAAGTTAGCGAAGGCCCTTTCCAAACTTCCAGGATTCTTCGAAGGCACGAATGATTAATTTTTGGTTATTGAAAACTTCCTCTTTCGCTTTTGTTAGCGACTTAGTTTATTATGATTTTTGACATTGCGGTCTCTGCCACCGCGGCCCGATCATAAAATACCACTTCTAGTTTACGCAATACTCACAATATCGATTCCACAAAATAAATATACAATTATATGTACAGATATAATAATATTACAATAGGATTTTTTTACGTATTGTTGCAACGAGAGAACCTTGGTTGTATTTCAGGCTTCATTAAAATTGTGATTCAAAAATTAATATTATCCACTATGGACTCCAATGAAAAGCAAACAAGTTTTGCAACTTCACTGCCTCTTTTTCTGTTAATCCTACGCAATAGATATGAATGTGTGTTTATATTTTTTTATTCATAAATTCAAATCTTTTATTTTATCATAAGCTACAATATTTACGCTTTATGAACGCTATAACTAGATATATAATATATGAGTTATTGCTTTCATGGGCTTTATATACCTACCCGTGTGTGTGGTGGTAGCACCCTTTTTGGTAAAGTATTAATACAATGCACACAAATTTATTTATTCCTTACGCTCTATTATATTATGTTCCCTATGCCTAAGTTAATAAAAAACACGTGCTTTGTCGAATATAAAAATTAGACAGCTAAGAAAATCCATTTATACCAAAATGTTTTTTTAGATAGCTATAATAAAACGTCGTCAGGATTACTGCTTCGCAAGCCATTGCCGCTGTCAGACCTGTCTTCATGAATATTTTTCTCTCACCAGGCTTATTACAGACAATAAAACCCCGCAGCATTGCGTCATACATGTCAGGAGCACGCCGGCCAACTATTTATTTATTTATTTTCATCTGGGAAACACAATATACGTAATGAAATACAAAAATACACAGCTCAGTAAATTTCCACCCAATCTCTAATTCATTATAATAATATATAAGTATTTGACGCCGAAAGATCAGAAGTTATTACAAATGATAGACTTGACTATAAATGATTGGCTTATATATGGATATTAAGAGAAGAATATAAAGAAATATTGGGATTAACGTGTAGTTAGTTAAGTATGGTTAGCTTAATCATATTATTATAAATATACAACTGTCACGTAATGTGTGCTTGTCTTATTATCTGACCTAATTTAGTTTAATGCACGGAACTCGACCAATAAACTTTAATGAAAGTCGAATCACAAACGATTTAACTGTTGGAGCATTTGACGTAAGATCGTACCATCATCGTTTACTACTGGTACCGGGTACCGGTGTACTGGCAGGCGAGCAACGACTACTTGCCTAGTGACGTCTGGATACATGTAGGAGTATATTACGGCTCACTCTAAAACAATTGTTTAAAAACCTAAGTATTTATGTACAAATGTATACAGCCGTATGTTTATTTAACACGACCTCTGTGTAGTTCGGGTCAACTGGCCGCGGGTGCGTCGTCCCAACATATTATGAATCTATAATCTCCTGTATTTAATTAAATTAATGTAAGAAATAAGTAAGTAGACATAACTAGGTCATGATTTTATTTCTGAAATACACCGTAATAATTGAATATTGCACCAAATAATATGTATAATGTTTCCTGTCGTGCTCATAGTTTTTGGAGCAAATAAAGATCAGACATAATCAACATGTTACTCGTAATCATATAGTAGACAGCCGCTCGCTCTCGTCCCTCATCGTTGCCCTTTCGGAGTGGGACCGGTCTAGAGCCGTCTGGAGATTCAATTAAATTACATAATGGGGCTGTAACATTTCAGCAGTAACATCTCCGCTATAAACCCGGAAAGGATCAGTCATTGCGGAATTAATTATAATTTAACTGAAGTTTCTTAACGATGATGTTCGTGATCACCCTGCGTAAAGCCGGGCAATCACGGTAACCGAACATAGCTTATGTTGTAACATAAATTTAACGGATCAGTCTGTATCTGGACCGATACGAAGGCGCAGCATGAGAGTTGTCCGACACATATCAAAACAACTGTAAATTAAAAGTGAAAGAAATATTAAATTGCAATTACATTCATTAGTGGGTAAAAAAGCCACATGACCCTAAGCTCTCCCAAGGGACCGCAATACCTTTTCAAGGATTCCTATCCATTACTAAAGCAAACACAAAAAGCAACTTACACATTATAACACATTTTGTAAGTTATCTTCACTACGTTAACAAACTACGTATGATGTTATTAATATCTTCCTAATTGAGGAAACATTTCGCTTCGGTTATTCGTTAAGCGGTAGCCGTCGCCAAAAACATTCCGGTAAGGTTTCTCGTTAAAAAGATCTATTGTAATAGGACAAATGCCTTTTCCTTGCGCTAAAAAATTCCTGTGTTTTACAAAACCGGCGAATCCATGTTACATTAACTTAAAGAACTCTTCGAAATTGAAGTTAAATATACATTCATATTTGGAATATATGAGCTTATGAGCCAAAGTCAAGAAAATCAAGTAACATTGTTTTGACAGGATATGGGGTTAAATAAATGAAACTACAAATCACTGTATGGCTTTAAGTCATAATTTCCACCGACACGGCTGTCGCGGTCGGCACCGTAGATTCATGGTTTATGATTAATGTTATTCCTTCAGGTATTGTAAGTGATGATTGATTACTTTAATAGTATTTGCAAGCTTAACCTTTTCATTGCTTTCATTGTCGATTTTCGAACAACCACGTATTGGAGCACTTCTGTATTACGTAAGTTGAGTAACTAATCAATATACATTTTTAGTCCGCGGTCATTGCATGTTGAAACGGTTGCTCGTTTTATAAAAATAGCATTATGCTTTTGGTAGAATATGTGTTTAATGTAATATAATTTCCTTTAAGGTCAAGAGTTCAGTTCCTATCAAAAATATATGATTATGTGAAGTTGCCCTTACGGTGCAGGTAGCATCGTCACTGTTTTACTGAAAAACAATATTGACTGTTACTTTGTTACATTATTACCACAAATATTATTGTAAATATCTTAGCCGTACGTGACATCCCGCAAAATATATATGGTGGAGAAAATTGAAACACGGTATTACTTATGTTGTGGTATATATTTGCTGGAATATACCAGCAAAGGAACAAAGACCACAACGCCCCAAAATGTCAGATAGCGTGCGTGTCATGCATGAATGCATTGTATGCAAATTTAATCCAATTTCAAAGCGGAGCGGAGTTTCTTTAAAAAAAAATTGGTTTGTTACTGTTTCCCTTTTCGAACTTCAATCTTGACTAACATCAAAGCCGCTTGTTCGCAACACGAGTAACTACCGCAACCGCAAAGAGGGAAAATTTCAAGAAACATCCCGACACGCTTCATCAACAAAATTACGGACACTAATTAGATAGAAGAACGTTCACTCGTAGCGCCTCGCTGCGAAGCACCTGGAAATGTTGCAGACTACTTTTCTCTGACTGAAAGGAGGACATATAAAAATTTGCAATGTCAAAATACCCATTTGTCAAATTGCATGCTTTTATGTTATGTTTACTACAATACTTTCATGTCAATTTGAGCTTTATACGCTGCGTACGAACATTATTTTTTTTATTCTTATGGTACAGGATCCCTGGTACAGTTTTCATCATTTATTACTAACAAGCTGATTTTTCGTGAGTAGCTTCGTAAATTTTTTGATTCGTCAAATCAACATATTTCATCCCTATTATTTGAGTTATAAACCACAATCGAGAACTTTCGTACAAGAATTTGTGGGCGTCTCATTGAAACGAAGCTATTCTGGAACACTCAGCTTGATACTAATTATTTTTACATTAAGTATTAGTACTACATCTTTTCAGCGTAGGTCCGAGATGACATACCATGCAATTTGTAGGACAATGTGCATGGTAGACTATGTAAATGTTAGACAGCCAATAAAAAAAAAATCAGCTGGTTAGTAATTATTTTTCATGACCTTGTTTATGATACATGTTGGAG
>DWDX01000622.1:0-24460 GCA_018245675.1 Agara michaeli | reverse complement strand
ATTAGAAAAATCCAATAGTACCCAACCCGGGATTTGAACCCAGGACGTCCCGATCGGCAGTCGCGCTAGCAACCGCCAATATATTTACTAATAATTTTAATGTTAAATATAAAAACAAGTTTAATAAATACAATTAATGCAGTTAAATCTTTCGCATACAATGGATATTAAATAAAGACAGAATTAAAAAATAAATGTTATTATAATATGTATTGTTTTTTTTTTAAATATTGTGCGATTTTTTTTTGATATGTGTATTTATTTTTTATATGAACAAAGCAGCATGAAGGAAGACTTAATTAAATAAATAATTGTACTAAATTAATTAAATGAAAATCAACGACACCAGATTAAGTAAAGTAAACAAATTAAGCTATGATTAGTGATAAAAAAACTTGCTTAAAGGATTTATTTAAAGATTTTTCAAATCACTTCAAATTCTCAAAATCTATAATATGAAACTGTGCTATAATGAAATTAAGTTGTATATTTACATTAATATTACAAGAAGGCGAAATTTTATTTATTTAACAGTCTTAGTACACTGGAAGTACTGAACCAACTCTAAAAGTTCTTTCACTAATAGATTGATAATTTATGTCTATTTAATTTTCTATTCTGATGAGATAGTATTCCAGGCGGGCGAAACCGCGGATTGCATCTAGTTGAATAATCTTCTCATTTGTAATGGTAAGCTCTCCAATCGTGCCAACCGTACCGGACGGATGTAGAAGCCAATGTTACCAACTAAGAATGAGAATACAAAATGTAGTTTACGTTCGCTTTGCCGTAAATTTGTATCTAATTTTTTCTTGATAATAAAATCATTGGCTAAGGTATTATTAATAAGATGGTTAAATGCCTATTAATTGACTCTATTTATAAAAGTCACCAAAATGTCTACAAAGTTTTTAGTTTCCAAATCCACATTGGCTGCCTAAACTGGCTACATATACCATAACAATATCTTAATCTAGATCTTAGATATACAGGCGTTCTTAAGTGGCTACAATATTTGATATTCGTTTTAACATATTTAAAAATTGATATTCTGATTTTGTGCCATTCCAAACTGGTACTCTTCGTTGGTCTGCGTTGGCTGGGCAGTCTCGTCTTCCTGCTCCGTGAAGTATGTCTCTATTATGTGCAGGGCTTTGCTGTACACCTTGGAATAACAATAATAACAATAATAACTGGGGACAATTCCACTTACGGCTATCCGACAAATTGGGCAATTGAAGGCCTGTGTTATTGTAATCGGACAGCTGATAAACATACATATATTTTTTATTACACTCAGACACAGAACGAAGAAATTTGCAACACACACAGATATTTGTGCTATGCGGGAATCGAACCCACAATCTTCAGTTTTGCAGTCAGGGTGACTAACAACTCGACCACAAGGCCACTTTAGATAGAGAGATTATTTATGTGTAGGCGGCTATCATGGCTACAGGCTGGTCGTAGGCTATTATAGATTATATCATAGCTGTATATACAAAATCTAGACTAATATTATAAAGAGGAAAGATTTGATTGTTTGTTGCCATTGAATAGACTTGAAACTACCAGACCGATTTGAAAATTTTTTTCATCATTAGAATCCTACATTATCCTACATAAGCCGGGGCGGGCCGCTAGTTATGTCTATATATAAGTTTGTTTCGTTGACTTGGACTAATATCACTGATCAATGCGGCTACCATACATCGGTTCCCCTACCCCCATTGCTCTACCTGTTTCAAAACGAACGACCATAGCGCATGTCTGAGACGAATCCAAGTTTTGTCATTATGTCGTTGACCAATTTGCCCGAAGCGCCGGTGCCCTGATTTTCCTTCGCAAGGTAAGTTGTGATGTCTCAATCGTTACCTGTTCATTTTCATGCTCCTGCAGGGCTTCGATCTTGTCCAGGGCGCCCATTTCTTCCAGTTTGTAACAGAACGCCTCTACTTGGCCGTGCTTAGCCGCAGCCTGTGGAATGCCATTGTTATTATTATCTAAGTAGACCAGGCAAATACAATAACAACTGGGGACAATTGCACACACTATCCGATTTCCATTTACAAATTTCTATGAGAACTATATCTGGATTTAAGCCTAATAGAAATTTTAAACTATACCAACGCAGACCTGAAGCAAATGATTGAGGCCGTCCAGTACTATTGTCACTGCCCGCTGGTCCAGGGCGGTGAGCATGTTGCAATACGGCTCCAAGAATCCGCACTGCATCAACGCATCCAGTTGCTCCGGAGTGCCGCCCATGCACAGATTGGTGACGGCCCACGCTGCTTCTTTTTGGCATCTGAAGATATGAAAGCATTTTTTCGACTCTTTACATTAGTCCACTGCTGGACTGGGTCTCCTCTCATAGTGCGAGGATTTCAGGCTACAGATTACCACAGGCCGAGTGCGGATTGGTAGACTTCACACACCTCAGAAACATACTTACTACATACTTTATAACATATCTAAAGTGTGCAGGTTTCCTCACAATGTTTTCCTTCACCGTTACAGCGAGTGATATTTAAATTTTAAGCTATAAAACACATGTAACGAGGCAGAGGTGGGTGCCAGGATGTACCCAGACCCCACTGAATGGGAGGCTGAATTACAAACCAGACTACCAACCCCTACGTGGCCAACGCGCTGGACGTAGCCTAAAACCCACTCACTATATGAGGAGACCCGGCCCAGTAACAGGACGAAAACGGAAAAATTGCTATAATTGTTTTGCTGAAGTAACTCTCACTTGATGTCATCAACACCGAGCACCATGGTGAGCGGTTTGAGGAGTCCTCGTTCGATGGCCAACTGTATTTGCCGCTGGGTGCCGGCGAACACGTTGCTCGCCGCCCACGCCGCTTCCTTCACCAGCGACAGCTTCCCGCACGTCAGCAACAACGATATGTACTCCAAACAGCCCACTTCCAGGCATCTGTCCGTCTGTAGAGACCATAATGCTATAAAAATCCAGGGCTAATAGCAATTAGGTTTGTTTATGTCCTATATAAAATTCTTCTTTTATCTGTGTATTTGCTTTGGATAATTTTGGAAACGGTTGAACCGATTTTGATAGAACTATTGCAAATTGGAGGTAAGATGATTGTTGTGGAAGGCAGTTTTGATTAAGCAATAAATCACAGAGATATGAATGTTGACCGGCGAAGTGTGTGGTAATAGTCGAGTGGTGTAGACAGGAGAAAGTTCACGTATATATTATGACACTAATAATGGTATTCCATACAGATAAAACAAAGACATGATACTATTTTAAACAAATAACTCCAACCTGTTCATCAGATCCTGTTAGCATGTTGCCCATAGCTCGGAGGGCTGGAGTCTTCACTGCCGGTGACTTGTGGTCCAACAGCTGGACGAGCCTCTTCAGTAAATGCTTGGTGTTCTGGACACCTTCAATCCTCTCGTTGGGACCATCGGTCAAATAGGAGAGGGCCCAGCATGCATCGGCTACAGGTAAAATAATATAATATATAGGGGTCTGAAAGTCTTATGCTGATGTTTTACTTAGTCACTAGTCTCCGATTTAGTACATTACAGTTAAATTGTCTGTTATTTAAAAGAGTGCTGGGAATGTTCTTTCGTCAGCTTTTTCTTCCGGTCTACTATAGCCTGAAGGTTGCACAAAGCCAAAGTGCGATGACTAAAATATGTTCCTTCCTTCATTGAGTGTATGTTTGTACCGCATAATGTATAAAACAATTTGAATTTGTTACAGAATAAAATATACGAACCTAGTACATCTTGGTCAGAAGTTATCAATAGATCCGATATGAACGGCAGGGCTGGAGCGACATCTTCGAACCTCACTAGTGGGTTTTTATTCCTGTAATATACCAAAGGTTTTTATTTTATGTTTATCATCCTTAAGTATTCATAATAAAGATTTAATAAAAAAAATGGATTGATAATTTTAAACACCCGCTACGTAAAGTAAATTTAAGACTCCTTATTCATTACGTAAAATTATAATATATAGTAAAAAGTTAATCAAATTAGGCAAGCTACGGTCTTGTGGGTTAGAATTCACGACTATTTTATTGTCTGGCAGAATAAATGTTTTTGGTTTCCCAGTCAAATGCAACAACAGCATCAGAGCTTACCTGCAAAAGTTGCTGTAAGTCCAAACAGCAGTCCGTAGCTGGCCAGACGGAGTCTCCGGGGAAAGCAGCGGCAGCAGTGCGGGCATAGCTCCGTGAGCCAGCACCGCGTCTCTTGGAGCCGCCCCATCACCGGCGATGTTGCCGAGCGCCCAGGCGCACTGTTCGCCGACCACGCCACCACGGCCCAATAACGACACTAATGCTGGGATAGCATTCGCCTGGGAATGGATTACAACTTTACTTTATCATATTTTAGTTGAACTAATGCTCGACTACATAAGAATATAATTAGATTCATAATACTACAGGTAACAATAATTAAAACATCTTTAGAACACGTAACAACTACGCCCTTTTTTTAACAAACTTCAAAATGGAGTAGGTACTCAATTCGTCTGTACTTTTTTTCAGTCTGAAAACTGGCCGGCTTAAGTTGGTTTTAGCTACGTTGATTTCTGAATCACTTATCAGTTGGTGCTCTGTGCTTTCTGTCTCCCCTTTTAAAGACCTGGCATAGTATCATTTGTACTCACATCAACGACTGCCATAGTGTGGTCGTGGGTCCCAGAGGCTATGTTGGTGAGCGCCCAGGCAGCTTCGAACTGCAGGTCTTGACTGTAATCAAACAATATTACCAATGATACCTTTATAATTCTTTCTTCGAAGAACAGTAAGTCTATATCATTAACAACACTGGGTAGTTATTGTGTATATGGCATGTATATATATATATGTATGTTTATCAGCTGTCCGGTTGTAATAATTTCCATTTTTTTTTCTGTCTCCTAATTTGGACAGCTATGAGTGAATTTATCCATAAAAATGTTTGTATACAATCTTATTGGCTTTTAGCATTAAGTCTATCTATTTGTCATTTATGTTTCATAAGTTACAATGTATTAATATATCTTCAGAACACACCAGTCGTCTCTGCTAAGTGCCTTAATCAAGGGTTTGATGATACCAGCGTTGATCATGATTGTAATGGGTGGGTTTTGCTCCCTGGACAGCATCCGGCGGGCGGCCCGTGCCGCTACTGTCTTCGTAGCCAGATCTGATGACTTGAGACCTGGAGAATTGATAATGTATCGGTTTATTTTATTTTTACTCCATAAATGGGTTTTCATGTACAATGTAAGATATGTGTCTATGTTATTTATTATTTCACCGGTCTCTTGGTGTAATTAGAAACTGGTAAACTGGAGTTTGTTGATGCAATTCTCACTCAGGAAAAATATTTTACTTGAGCACATTCATTTTTTCTGTTTGTGTATGTATGTATCTTTATCAGTCTGACTACCCTAATGAAGGCATTTGATTAATTGCGAACAAAATAGCAATGGACAAAGTTGTCCCAATTATAACTTCATGTAACGTCAATGTAAAAACGATGAAAGAGCCTCTAATGGGAGTGTAAAATGATTATACTATGTAAATGCTATTACCTTCCACGATCTCAGCCGGACTGAACACTTTTTCACTGTCCTGCTGAACATCTTCATTACCCTCAGGAGATAAAGCTCTTCTCTTGAGGAGCTGGTCAGTTCGGGCTTCCTTCCTGAGCGATACGCTCAACTCGGCACGTTTACGACGCAACTCCTATTCAATTTGTAATAAAAATAATTAGCTTTCTGCCTATCCGTTATGATCAGACGTGAGAACTGGCGTAACACTAGCAAAGCTGCAACATGGTACCACAATATTTTAATAGTTAGCGTTGAGAGCAATATACTACATTCAAGTAAGAAAAACTGATATTAAAACTTCATTATACCAATTACAAGTTCTATACATTAATACTAGTTACATTATATTTTAAGTAAACAAGTTTAACGAAGTGTACAAGTAAATTTATTAACATTAAAGTTAAAATTTAATAGGCCACAAAGAACAAAAGGTAAAAAATACACGTGTTCGATTTTCAAATACTTACATTAGTTCCATGTCCAGTATTTTTGTACGCCGATAATCTCGAGCTCCTTTCCGACATTATTACAAGGAAAGCACAAAAGAATAATATAAATTATAATTTTAACTCAATTATAAGATAAAACTGTGCTCTCACTAACTTAAAACTTGCAATAAGAACAATTTTGAACAACAACGGACGGAAATTGATTCCAGTGTGTAGTGTGTACGCTGTCAAAAATTATTTTAATATTTCATGAATAATAAAAATAATATTTCACGAATAAATTAAAATATAAAATTAATAAGAATCAGCTATTTCAAGTGTTAATCGTGATGAATTTAAAAAAAAGTATCTCAGCGTAACGACTGTTATCTATTTTTACGATAGATTATATATCTGTCAAATATTTTTTACACATGGTAACACAAACAAACGTCTAATAAAAGATACAACACTAACATACGACTTTGCTTGTGCGATTTTATTTTTGACTCATGTTATTTTATTTTTTATTTAGCGTGGTCTTTTTCACTTTTCGAAATCCTTATTCTTCGTTTTCAAGGTACTAAGTAACTTTGTCCTCAGTTTTGTTCTCGTGTAATTTTTTTAAAAAAATTACATATTTTTTTATGAAACACCAAATGAGTGATCTACAAAACTCAAATACTAAATAGCGCACAGTAATAAATCTATTAACATTTATCGAGTCTTTCAGGAGCAATATTACTTGAATACGGCATGATAGCTTTCTAATTGTTGTCAATTAAGAACGAACGAGGCACGTATAAGAGAACTTTTATTAAAAGTAACTTCATTATTAATCAAACTGCAATGCGACTGCACGGCAGCGTCGAATTAATGCAGTGTAGTAGAGACGTAGATCTGAAAAAAACACTGAATAAAATAAGAAGAAGTAGGAGGCGCGTTCACGACAGATATTGAGTGGTGGGACGGGCTTAACATGCGCAAAGACGTATTACCCCAAATAACAAGCGTACAACACTGTAATTAACCTATGCAACGACCGACACTTTCATTCGGCGACCTCATAATACGAAACGGTCGTAAATTAATATTATTAAAACAAGTTTACGGGGCATCGTGCGTGTGTAATTACGCAAAACTTTACGCCGCTGGGCGTGACATCACAAATCAGTTCGGTCGGCTTGAAGACAACACGCCGTGCGGCCGTCCCTGTCTAACGTACGGGTTAAAGCGAGACGGGTGCAAGAGCAGGCCAGCGCTGATCGTATTCTGTCGAGGGTGTCGCCATTTTCGTTTTGACGAATATTGACAGCACAGCAGACAGACAGTGGCGCGGCGGTCGACAGAGCGTCTGCCTGATTATTTTTATTTTGATTGTGATTCACATAACGTATCACCATATTTAATATACAGAATATGGTGTGTCTATTTACGATTTATCGATTTGTACCGAATAAATAATCTTGACAAGTGACAGGCGGGCTCGGTTCACGGTTTTTGGTGCTAACCTCTTTCGTTTTTTTTTTCTACTTGGTGATTTTGAAGACTGCAAGACTGTGATCGATATGTGCAAGACGTATTACAGATGACTCCGCGTTACGTGTAGCGTCGTCTCGTTTTTCTGGTAAGTGCGCCTAATTTGTCGTTTAATTCGCTCAATACAGTGGTAATATATGCGTACATATCGATATGAATGTGTATTGAATACATTATATGTCAATACTGAATGAACGGATCATTCGCGTGTGTTATTTATTGTAAAAAATGATCGTCTCTCTTTGTTGCGGTAGCTCCAGTTTGTTTACGAACTGTCACGGGCAGTATACGGCCTAAGATATATTGCCTGGGTTGGCGACTATGCGTGTGCGAGATGCGCGAGGGAAAATCAACCTTACGACGATAGGTATAGAGTTGGTTGTGTGTGAATTCGTTGAGCGATAACAGCCCGTGGAATTAATTTATCACACGGCGCGCTTGACAAGTTGAAAACATAAATTCGACCTTGGCGCTCCACGTGGTTTTAAGTCATTGCGCTGTTTTTACGCGATTCTATAAGATTTATGATATCGATTTTTTCGCTTTGCTAATTCGCACCGATTTGGTAAGGGTTATTGATTGACATCACTATTTTAAATGTCGAGCTTTAGTGTTCGAATTTTGAAATTGCGTGTGTTTTTTTTCTCGCGGCTTAGGAGTCGATTACGGAATTTACGGACGTTGTGTTACGATTTATAAGTAATTTAGTTCATGAATTATTGAGTATTATAATTATCAGTGAATAATCATTACCGAATTATAAATTGGTCGTTATCTTGTTTATCGACGCGTATGTTTACAACTACTGTATTATAGAAGAAGATAAAAATGTCTCCCTGTACGTATTTATTACTACGATATTCGAGTGTTTGTAACCTGACTCAAACTTTGAACTCAAACTCAAACTGGCTTTGTGATTGATTGCAATAAAACCACGAAAGTTAAAAAATCAACACGAAATCATTTATTTTCATATGGACATTTCATAAATGTTACACAGATAGCCCAACCAAAGCGTATATACTTACCTAATGTTAAGTTAAAATAAATTCATCTTCTTTAGCGAGTTTGCTGCAAAACAGCTAACATTATACTTTAACCAATGTGAAATTTTTATTTAGACGGTTTTTTCATTGGCACAGAGTTACTTGTCATGCTTGAACTGTCTCTTGTATCTCTATCTGTCTGTTTGTTGTATCTCTCCAACGTCATTCTCTTGTATTAATCATGACATAGATACCATTCTTCTCAATTAGGATTATTTCTCCTTATGCCAAAGTATATTGTAATAGAATTACCTAACGCTATAATTAGCATATTAATGAGAATGCCAAGATTTTTATCCTCAAGTACTTTCCTCTCGGTGTAAGCGACCCATCAGAGGAAAAAGTTGATGAAAGCCATAATAATGTTATTATTAATACTAATTTGTACAAATTACCTGTGTGAGGGTAACCAAGTAGATGATAATTATACATATATACATAAAACATAAATACATATTTTCACTACACCCAGGCACAAAAAAAATATATAACCGCATCACTAATATTTGTCCTGCATGGGAAACAAACCCACACCCCCCGGTTTGGTAGAGGTGGTGGTTACAGACCACCGGACCAAAAATCACATGCATTAAATGCACGTATTATAATTTACAATGGAATTGATGCTTTGAATGTAAATATATTTTGGGAGAAGGAAAATGAGGTAGTTTATATACCATGAGTTAAAGCATGCAGTATCAATAATTATATTAAGCGAATAATTTTAAATATATCAGAATATCATCGCATTGAGGTTGACTAGGATAGAGATTATTACGGCAAATTTTAGGGTACTAACTAAACTAAGGAATTACTAATTTTTTTTTTAATTATTTTTATATAATTGCTGTACATACTTGGCGTTCCTTGCTTTTTCAATTTGTTATTTTTCGCAAATTGTAGCTACATTTTTAATTCCCCATTTTCTCCACTCATTGGTGTTTGTTAATTTGAATTACTAATGTTAGGAGTCAGAATTCTGAATACTAGCTATCTATTAGTATTATTAACATCTAGGTAATTGATGCTAACATTCCCATTTTGGATGGTTCTTTCTGCCTAACCGGCTAGAGATCTTGAGTGATAGAATAATAGTAATATTCAAGGTTGGTAGCACATGTCCATGGCAAGTAGCGGCCCACTCGTGGCCTCTGTTTCCTTATCTACTCTTTTCTTTATATAAATGCACTGTTTTTAACATCAAGTCTGTTTCTATGATGATTTGTATTTTGTTACATATGAATAAAAAACATAATTGATGAATCATATAGATAGTAGCACATTTTCTATTGTAAGTTATTTTTGAACCCCAACGAGTAGGGCAACTGGATTTCTTTTTTTTATTATTCATAGAGTAGTATTGACTATAGGGAATAGAGAAACCATACATTTTCACCTATAAAGTGTTATGTTTGTTTGTTCTCCTTTCACGTCTAAACGGTGTAATAGATCGATGTGATTTTTGGTGTGGAGACAGATGAAGGGTTGGAGAGTGACATAGGCTACTTTTTTTCGCGGATAAATATCTCATTTCCACGGGAGAACACGTTTTAATCAAGTAGGCGATATAGATGGCGTTACGGTCGCGATAACGGTGTGACGTGGAACGAAAAGTCTTTTGACATTGTTTATTATGTTCAACGCTACGTGTAAAATAATGAAAAATACACGAAATCTGTTAAAAATGTTAATTAATCTTCTACCCTTTTTTATATTCACTTACTAAAAAATCACGCGTCGCCCAAGTAAAGGCTACTAAAAAGATAATTATCCAAGATAAGATAGACGTATGTGTCATTGATATTAGTAACTTATCTATAATGTATTAATTTATTGATATAATTTATTATCAGATATAAATATATCTAAAAGTAATTAATGTGTTAATAGATTCTAATCTGTCAAATCGGTTATTGGTAATAAAATTCAATACCTATTTGGACCCAACACCCTTCACAGCGGAAACCAGATTGTTGTAATAACAACTGCTTCTGTACCAATAGCTGTGGTCGCGGTACTTCCCCGGGCGAAGCGTATACATGTTCTAGCGCCTACTAACCGATTTTAAGTTGCACTAGCTTAAAATATTTAAATATCGCGAGTGAAGGAAAACATCGCCCGGAAACCTGCACACCTTAGAGATGTTATAAAAATTATAACCTTTCTCAGGCGTGTGAAGTCTGCCAATCCTCGCTTGGCCAGCGTGGTGCACGTAGCCTAAAACCGTGTCACTATGAGAGGAGACCCGGTCCAGCTGTGGACGAATAATAGGATTAAACAAAAAACAGCAGTGTGCATGCAATAAGTGACTTTGATAAATATGGGACTCTTCAAACGTAGCGTTAAAAGGTCTCCAAGACAGGCAACGTGCTGGAAGCTCCTCTGTAGTTGTCGGTGGCAACGGTTACCGCTTACCATCAGGTTGGCTGTTTGCCTGTTTACATACCTTTTTGCAATGAAAAATATAAAAAAACTGCTTTAGACAATGTACCATGAACAGGACAGGCTGCAGAAAGGAATTCTGCAAGTGTAAATGTTGAAAAATAGATTTCTCATACACTATCAGTATATCTATATCTATCTTTTATCTGTGTTACTTAACAAATTAACTCCATGCCAACGTCATTACCGCCGAAATGTAAATATAATAATCACAGCAGATAGCGCGCGAAATTCTCACGGATATTTCGGCCACAGACTCGCTTACTCTGTTAGATAACCGTGAACATTGTTTATCATGTCACAGTTGACTTTGATAATTTATCTGTGGTAGCCATAACCATATCTAGTTTTGTCTATGAATCTTGAACTAGTTTTTTTAAATTTCATCACTTTATTCTAACTGTTGGTTGCGTCTTCGCTCCCGTTGTTTGTTTGTAAGCGATTATATACAGCAAGAACTATGCTTTTTCTAAATCAAATAGACTGTAACTTTTCTTGTTAAGTACGCAATATCCAAAAAGGATTTTTTCAAATCGGACCCGATAGTTCCAGAGATCCAAGGCGCCCAAACAATCTGTTTAGCTTTATACGTATACTAGATGTTACTCGCGGTTTCGCTGGTATGGCCTGAAAAATTTATTTCGTTCACACGACATACCGTCAAACGATTTCAAACGTTGGCGAGTCGACTTGAACGCCTTCATGAAGAACTGATCTGAACTATCGACCCATCGAAACACCTGGCGTGACAGAGGGCAGGCGTTTTGCCCAGCAGTGGAACACGATATACGCTTAAAAACATTTATATGGCCTCTCTGGTTGAATATAGTGCTCTCAGATTTAACCTTAAGATCTGTAAGACTTATATTCACATAAAATTTGAATGAATGGATCTACTTCAATCTTATCAGTTTTAAATGTCAACTGTGAAATTCGCCATGCTTTATAAAATCACAGCGTCACAATTAGCAAAGATTAGCTAGGTACCGCGAGTTCGGTTACGCGTAATGACAAGAGATAGCGGGGCGGGCGCGGGGCGGAGGGCGGGTGTGTGTTCGTTCGGATATCCTGCGGACATTCTCTTTGCCCGGCTTTGCGCTATTTTTCGTATCGTATCTGAAAAATCTCTCTTTACAGAGTATGAAGCTTGCATACGTCTGTCGCTGGTGTGAAAATATTTGTGTGTTTTCAGTGTATATATAGTTAAAGGGAACTAAATCTGTTTAGCACGGTAAATGCTTTTGTTCCTTTATTTTGTGGTAGATGGCACCATAGCACAGGGCCATCTGATCTCAAACCAGGCACAGATAATGAATAATAATACATATATGATACATATGTTTTATTACATTCAGGCACAAACAAACTTAATCGTCATACAAATATTTGTCCTGAAGTGCAATCGAACCCAAGACCTCCGGCTTAGCAGTCAGGGTCTTAACCACTCGACTACGAGGCCGGTCGGTCCCGTAATTATGCGTTGTACCTAAAGTAGTTTGTAAAGATTACCTTATCCGCGTTCACTTTACAAATTGCTTAAGTTACTTACGCACATTCCGACGTAATAGCGGCCGATAGCGGCTCCCGGGATCCCGTGTTCGTTGGGGATTTTCAGTATTCATTCACTTCGAGGGCTCATCCGCCTTTCGTTACTTTGCGTATCCAGTTTCGTTCGTTCGCACAGTTGTTTAGCGTTTATGAACGGAAAAAAATCTGTTATCAGTTGTGTCATGTATTTGAAGAAGTCGTATTGATGTTTTAATAAAATTGTTCTTTTTGTTTTTTAAATTTATTCGTATAAGTAGTAGACCAGCTTTTGCTCGCACAGACATCGAATTTAAAAAACACCACATAATACATTTTATATTTTTTAACCTAACTTCCAAACCGACTGATTCCTCTACAATAATTACCACCCCCATTTTACAATTTTATCGGTGATATTTCCAAAACTCCTCTAGTTCTCACTTAGGCTATATAAAGAGCCCATGAGCAAAATTTCAGGATTCTAGGTTGAGCGGTTAAAGCTGAGCGTTTATCTCTGGATCAGTTAGTTGCCTTCCCCTTTTATATAAATACTAGCTTTTGCCCGCGAATTCGTCCCGCGCATATATTATTATACATATAAACCTTCCTCTTCAATCACTCTATCTATTAAAAAAAAACCGCATCAAAATCCGTTGTGTAGTTTTAAAGACTTAAGCATACATAGGGACAGAGAAAGCGACTTTGTTTTATACTATGTAGTGAAGTGCCTTAGATGTTCTTAATGCTTTTAAGTATTGAAAACTTGACAAAAAATTTCGTGGGCGCCGCCAAGAATATTATAAGGGACGTGCATGTACACACTATTTACTATTATAAAAAATAAATACCATTAGTCCTATACGATTTCACATAAAAGAAGAATAAATTATACATGTCAATAAAAAAATTATCTTAATTAAGAATATTTATAAACATAAATATTATGACACTGGCAATTGCAGCACCCCCCCGTCCCTCGACCCCTCGTCGCGCGTGCCCGTTTTGCTATTCAGTCTGGTGTATCAATTGCGGAGTATGTTATAGGCGATTTATAAATAACATCTCGTAACTATTTGCGATGACAATGAAACAATATGCAATAAATGAGCATCGCGATTTGCTCTTGATTGGGCGATCCATTGGGGCTTATTTATATGGATATTACGTTGTTTCGTAGGTAAAGTTAAGTGGCTTATTATGATAAGTAGTAACTTCATCATATTCTTCGGTAAATCTGTTCAGGGTATCAAAACTTTCCACGTTGTCTGCTAACCTGCATTCACACTATTCCAGAATGTGTAAGGCGACATTTATTCAACAACTTACAAACTTCAGCTTCGGCAAATGTCGTTTGAATGAAAAGTATTATCTTGATAAGTAATTTATTGAACAATGGCAATAACAATACTGAAGTTTTATACAGTTCTAACATAAAACGTACGATTTGACAATGAACCAGTTTAAAATCGAAAAAGGGTTTTACAATATTCTGAATTTGCTACGTCGCTATTGCGAGTATTGTATTTTAATTACGCTCTGGACCCGTCGTATTTCTTGCAGACCAACTCTCCTGTATTATGGTATTACAATAAACCATTAGCATGACTTTGTTAATATGGCATATAGCGTACTTTTGTACTTTTGCGCTTGAAAAGTATGCTTGATGGAGATTTCCGCCTTTATAAACGTATCAAATGATTTGACCAGACTTATCCTAACCTAACCCGTTCACTTTAATTAGGCGTTAAATGTTAATTTCAAGAAAATATTCTCCTCAACGTGTCTTTGGAGGTGTTGTAAAAAATCTAACTGTTGATTTCATATACCGCTTATTTACCTGTATTACGCGAATGATGATTAGTGCACAGTGCATAACTTCTGTTTGAATCTAACAATATATATGATTTAAGAAATAATTATGGATGAGATAAAAAAAATTAGGCTACATAGTGGAGGTCGAAGTTTTAACAGATATCAATGATAAGTGGTACGAAAATCCTGAACGAACTGGTATAATTTGACCACACATTTATGACGACTAGTGGTCGCCTAGGAGTCGAAAATCTACTGCAGTTCATTAAATCAATTTTTAAATTTGAAAGCATTTTCTACAATTTTTCTGTGTATCAATTTTCTAGTTATTGAAAAATCACGAACGGTACAATAAATGAGGTATAATTTAATAAATTGTACTTAAAAGCATTCTTTGACATTTCATTGGATTTTTTTTTTGAAATTGACCATCAGAATGTAAACAATGAACGCTGAAACAATTTTATTGTATTTTCACATGTGTGCGTGTCAAAAGCATTAAATTGTGGGTAATATTTTATTTATTGATTTAATGTACTTTATAAGCATTATTATTGAAAAATATTAGCGGTCTATCACTTCTCTTGCACATAAACTATAAATGTGCCAAATTTCATCCTCCTCCGTCCGCGCAATTTTCGTAAAAAAGGTCCCAAAGTTTTTGCTTCACGTATTAATATATAGATGACCTGAAATTAGCAACTTTTTAATTAAAATTACTTTTATGACGTATACCTTATTTTTCAAACAGGCAATACCACCATCATCATTTGGACGTAGAATGAATTCATGGTGAATACTGTATCTATATTATGAAAAATTTATTAGCTATCCAATTTATATAATCGATCGAAATTACCTTAAAAATGATCGTATTTTTATATTGAAAGATGATGTAGTTTCAGTGATAATGGTTTTGTTAGGTGTTATGTAATTATTTAATAATTTGTGTTGTACTGTGGAGATTTCCATGTTTTTACACATCACAGGAGTAGCCTAAGTCGAGTCGTATGCATTGGGTTTCCAAATATTATTGAGCGGATAAGTCTGTACATTAATCGACGTATGGTTCGGGATCACATTGGAACTTCGAAGTGGCTTCATCCTGTTCTTCACCAGTTAGAAAGATGCACAGCAATGCACACCCTGTTGATTGACAGCTAAAATAGGCTCTCCTCGCGGCCGAACCTCGACCCAACGTTCACATGATATCATGACTGCATATAAATTCTGATCATTATTATTGCCTCGCAACGCAAGAAGACAGCGTGTCTCGTAAAGTGCGCGTTGATTTTGGCACGCATCCACGTTTACAATCTGAAATACTATCGTCGAATATCACAGTTGCTATCACCGTTCCCACTTCTACACTCTCGCTCTCATCGTCCTCTGTGTGTAACACACGTGTGAATAATTGTCTATGTTAATTATAAGTATTGTTACACCTGTTGATCGTATTTTACGCACTCGGCCCTCCAAAGGGAATTTGGACAGTTGAACACAAGGAATCCACGTTGCGCGCGATAGACTATTATCGATTTATGAATTTGGATTCCGGTCTTTGGGTGTTTGCTGCTTTTTTTTCAGCCTAGTTGTTATTAAAACTAACTGATCAGACTAGTGACTAGTAGTATAATCTAGACATTTTAATTTAATTTTATATGTAGTGGCCTTTAAGTGTATTTAAATGTTATCGTGCGTTACCAAATCTGGCCTTCATTTACATGAAAATTCACATTCATTTTCGTAATAATGTGGTTATAACAATAAACTACGTACGTCACAAAAGTTAGCTACAAATGCTACAACCACGTCTAAAATATCAATACATATGAAATAGGGTCTAGTTGGTTACAAATTTCTTGCAAGATAAGTACTCGAATAACTCTGTGAGCTCTTTCAAATATCTTTAAATCATAGCTCCTGTCAGTACATAACGTGCTTCAATTGCTTTAAAAGAAAACTTATTTACGTTCTTTGCTACTAAAATCTGGTATCGTTTCAAGTCGGCGACAGAGCTCGATGGTTCCGAGTGAGGGGCCTCATGATGATGATGATTATGAAGAAATGGTGATGATGATGGGTTTCCTTACAGCTTTATTTCATTACGTGAAGTAATTTGCGTTGAAGATTCAAGGGAATGGAGTTAATAGAGTCGGCGACTGATATACCATTCCGTTTGAATTCATTCACTCCACGGTACACTTGAAGCCTTGATTTTAATGAATTGGCATTCGATCGACCGGAACCTACCAACAAAATCTGTGCTCCTCTACAGTGGTATTACTTTAACAACGCTGCAAACAAACCTTTGTTACATTTAATTACGCGCAACAAGTTTTGCTCGGCGGTTTCGGCCCTGAGCGTACAACTGAGATCGTTTACTTGATCTCGCCCAGTTTCCCTTCATGATTCTATCGAGATATTAATCACATTGACAAAGGCCCGTCATCGTGTTTCGCTTTCGTGAATACTAAACCATTTTTTTTTTAATGCACTCGTTACTTGTTCATGACATTAAAATCAATTCTATATGCATGGCTTAACGATTAATATCAATAGGGTATGTAATTTGCGAGTTTAAAAAAAGCTAATTTTAAGATGGCGGCCCAGTTCATTCTTTCCGTAATTTATGAATGACACGTTTTTATTTACATAGATATGAGTCAATGAGAAGAAAATATTTTTTATTATTGGTGACCGTGGCCTCCGGAGGTTATTAATAAATATGATAACAGTCGCGATATATGTAGTTATTTTATTTTCTAACTTCGTTACGAAGCGATTGCTAATATCATTGGGCACTACTTGGATACATTTCATGGATAACGCTACAACTTTCATGACATACGGGTACTCCTCCATACATTTCGGTTCAGAAACGTAATTTTAATTTGGAACATCATCAAAATAAAGAATTTTTATACGATGAGAAAGTTTACAAGGTATATTATACAAAGTGGCACTTGAGTTTTTCTGTGTGACTCAATTATTTATTTATTTATTTATTTATTTATTAAATTAAAAATATCATTTCCATTGTAAGCAAAACGCCAATGAGAAAGTGTGCTTATATATATGTAGAATAAATTTCTCATTTCTGCGCGGATGGCCAACTCCGAAAGTATATAAAAATTGTACTATTACATTTTAAATTCTATCTAGAACCGTACCAGTTAGATTTTCAAAAAACCCTTATTGCTCTATCCGATAGAAAATGACGTTTATTCGCACAAATATGGGTACATGTAAAGATTTTACAGGAATATTAGTGCAAGCCATATTTTTCCTTTTAAAGTGTACAAATTTAAGGAATGGAAGTAAAATAATTATTTATTATTGCTAAATTGTTATTATTGATATTGTTATTGATAATTCAAAATAATTTCACATCTCGTCAACTAAATAAGAGGGCAGATTTGACAGTTGTCAATGCAGCGTGACTAGAGATGTATGTAGATAACAATTCGATTTTTACGGCGAATCGTTAAAAAAAACGAGCATTTGTAATCGTTTTGATTATGTTTTAACGTTAATATAATACGGTTGAAACGATTAATCTTATCAAAGTTATATGTTATATGTAATGATAGATATCCAACATTTATCCAAAGAATAAGGAGTTTACAAGAACGGCTGATTGTAGTTCTGCAGAAAAAAGATACGATTATTGGAATGTTTATCGATTTTTGTTGATTCAGAATGGCTACAGGCGGTACAGCATTACTATGTCGACTGATACAACATTGCAACCACACCTGCTGATATTTTCGATGCAATATAATTTGCTTTTCGGAGGGAATTTTAACCGAATTGTTTCATTGATTCCAGAACAATAAACACGTGGAGACCTTGGACGATGGACAACTGCGAGCGTTGCTAGATGAGGCTATCACATACAAATGTCCCAAGGACCGGGAGGGCAAGAGCAGTCTTTTTAAAGTGAGTCTTTTAAAGTAACCCCCCAGCGGACAGGATAGAGATAACAATAGCGTTTCTCGAATTTTTTTTAAATTAAGTGACAAACAAGGATGAGTGAAAATAAAAAAATCATAAACTGAAAAATCCAAAGCTAAAAATATCATAAACTGCAAGGACACCAAGTCTATGGAGCTAAAAATTAAAAAAAAAAAGTAACCCCTCGTGTGTTCTACAGGCGACCTTTACAGCCACAAAAGTAGCGACGCATCCCGGACCGATCTCCGATAGCAAGAACGCTAACTAATACTAATTGCATTTATACTAACATAATTATAACTGAACTGATGCTATTAAGAACCTATTTCTAATGAATACTTATTCTTATTAACACCAATAGGTGTATAAATAATAACTGGACTAATTGACACGAACGGTCCCATTGCCACAGTCCTACATTGAGGTTGGTTGCAGATGTCGGCGGGCGGCGGTTAGCTGCTCTCGTCACTTCTTATAAAAAAAATGGCGCAGATTTGTTTTCACGGTGCAATTATTCATGTTATGCAAAAGTTGAATCGAATGACGCTGCACTGTTATGCTATTTGCTTGCATAAATATTTATGTCTTAACGTTATCTGCGCGAAATCAGGTCAATATTATCGATTTCTTGTAATCGAAAAAGATGAATTAACAATATTCCGTTGACGTGAAATTTTCTAAGAGCACGTTCGTCAAACATGATTTTTATTCAATAAGTCGCATTTGTGGAGTTTAAAATTATTGTTTCATACAATCAATAAGTAACGAGGCACTCGCGCGGCAGATGTCCGCTCGTCAGGTAGCAAAGACGAAGTATCTTTTAAACGCAACCGAGTGAAACGAGTTGGGATCTTTGTCGAAACGACGTGCACGCGGCCAGGTAACGAGAGATGATGTGGCATTTGTATATCACGGTGGATCGAACACATATTGCACGATGATTATACCGCAGGAGCGTGGTGGAAGTGAAGGTTTCGGTGTCGAAAGTGCAGCTGCTGTCATTCTTATTTCTAAGACAAACAGGCACTGATTGGGCCTAGTGTAGGTTTACGTGCGCGGGGTGAGTCTAACGCAACGTTGGTGATTTGTTAACAACTTCCCATCGAACGAACGTAACAAACAGAAAGATATTGTAGCTTATCCGTGTAGGTATGTGTGTGCCACAGAGATCACAAAAAATCGGGTCGTCTGTATGCAAGCTATAGGATATAGAAACGTATGTTATCCTGGTTGCAGGAGCTGCTGCACGAGGTGGAGCAGGACGAGCAGGCTTGCGAGGCGGCGCGCGGGCTGAGCGCGGGGCGGTCGGCGCGGCGGGGCGGGCGCGGCCGCCGCGAGCTGCAGTCCAACAGCTTACAGGACTTGGTGGCGGCCATGGCGGCCGAGCCCGCCCCGCGCCGCCCGCGCACCCACCACCCGCCAGCGCAAGTGTCCGCGCGGGCGCACCACGGCGGCAGCCTGCCCTCCGGCGTGGACACTTGTACGGACACCTATCGTACTCGCATGATGCACATCACGAGTACTTTCGACACGTTCGACATCACTCTTGCGATAATTAAATATGAAACACAAACAGCAGCATGCCAAACCATGCATCCTTGCTGTCTAAATCCAAACCGAATCAAATCGATTTCTCATTGATCCATATTTAAAACTGAATTTCAATGGTTGATAGGTATTAGTACAGTTAGCTTTATATATCATAAGCACGTAGCGAATAACACGCCACGCGTATGGTCTGCAGCGTTCCTGCTGAGCGAGGAGCCGGCGGCGGCGCGCGGCGGCTACCTGGCCACGGTGCGCTGCGTCAACCCGCCGCCGCTGGCCGAGCGCCGCGTGTCCGCCAGCGACGCCAACGGACCCGACGTCGACCTGCTCACCAGGTACGATACACCACGCACTCGCTATTCTTAACATTCAAATTGATCATTCGCAACAATACATTGTATACATACGTTTAATGAACGTTCGTACATTTTTAGTTGTCACTCATTTGCTTTGTGCGCCTCTCCGGCGAAATAACCCTTCTAGCATATTAAATGTTAGTTAGAGTGCTTTTGCTGTTAGCGCTACATTTTTCGTTATTTTGACATGTTTAATATGAAGGTCCAATATGATTTGAATGTTGTACGGGAATGTTAGGTTGGCACTGATTAATTCACCGGATCACTTCATGGCTACATCGCGCTTACGGCACTCGTTTGGGTGCACGGCGTCGCCGAGCGCCAGGTCCGACGGCTCTAACCGACACACAATGATTGCAGGCGGAGTAAACCGACGTTTCCGATGACGTACACGGCTCGCGCGACGCTAGAGATCGGCAGCGGCAGCGTGTGCTCGGGCCGCGCGGTCACCACCACCGCCGCCTCCAACCAGGTGCGTACGCCACCCGCCACCGCGCCCCGCCAACCCCGCGCGCCCCGCGCACACCCCGCCGCCCCGCCCGCCATGTCGGGACAGATGAAGCTCATGAATGCCATACGTCCAAAGCGATATGACGACAAGCGAACTGTTGACGGCGGTGGTATACATTGCGAGGACGCGTCCTTTCCTACTCCTAAAGGAGCTAAAAATGGTGTACCGCGCGGCCAAATGCAATCGAACGATTCGAAATATCTACAAAAGAATAAATCGAGTAACCAAAAAATGGCATCCAACTATATGAATCCACAGTGGGTGAACAGTGTTCATAATTGGTACGAAGGCCTCAGCGAAATGCAACCATTGTTAAGTTCCTTTATGTATAAAAATACAACACAAAAAATAATTGAAAACCCCATCTTCATACCGACAGCAAATAATCGAGTCGCAGACTCTGCTGCAAAAGATATTACTGATTTTGAAAATTACAATAACAACATTCCAAATACCATACGCACTGATCGTACTGATTTCGATCTCAAGTCCAGAAAAACCGATTCCATTTTACCAAAATTGCATCAAACAAAATACAACAGTTTCGACCCTGAAACCGAAACAATACAACGAAAAAAGTATAGGGACCAAGTAGGCTATGATTTAATTCAACCGCATTCGTTGCCGTCGAGTCCAAAATTTTTTAGAAAAACAACCATAGGAATTCCAAATACCTCCTTATTCCAGTCAAATCAGCCATGTAGAAATTCCACTAATGTAAACCATACATTCCATGAATCTAATAATAATCTGGATGAAAATGGTATTATAGTACCGGCAGAAGAACGCAATACATATCATTCTTGCTTAGACGTTCATTATGTAGACACTTTTGAAACTGCCACAAGAGAGGAGTTGTCATCTAGACAGGTTGAGGTCGAAAGTGAAAAGGCGGAATTGCATGGCGCACGATTAAAATGTAATAACAAGACCCCTGAACCCGAGGTAGTTAAGTCAGACACTGCTGTGTTGCCAACACTCGCCGACGCAACTGATCACGGCGACAATACTGTTCTTAAAACAGAAAGCGAAACCGATGCGGACGAAATTGAACTTGCCGATATTCCAGTATGTAGACAAAATATGGGCCATACCGATGATTTCTTAAAACACTTGGCAGTACAACAGCGATTCCTAAAGAGTCTGCAGAATGATACAGACTTTGAAAACACTGCTGTTAGCGCTAATAGAGATACACAAGACAATAGATTAGTAACCGCTACCGAAAAAATAAGAGTCATAGATAAAACAGAAGATGAAACGAATACTACCACAGAAGCCAGCACAGAACTCACTACAGTCGCGGACAGTATAGGAGAATCGAATGAAACTAGCAAAGAAAATAAAGACAAATTTATATTGGCAGAGCTTCCTAACAACGCTTACGTCTTTTTAACACTGCCTCAAAGCTTCCTCTCGCTTTCTCAAAAATATAACAATAACGTTACCTTGAAAGAAATCGAACATAACAACAACGTTTCACCTTACACTTGCGGCGAACACGACGCCGCGTCGAAACGGACGAGGAAAAAAAACAAACACAGGAGCGAGCCCAACTCCGCCGAGAAAAACGCTAAGAAGCAAAACGCCGTAAATAAAAATGCACTCAAAATGCTGTTGTACAGCGATAGTTCTGACAAAACAATATCCGCACCGGGACGGTCTCTTGACTGCAATAAGGAGGTAGGATTAATCTTCCATTATAATAACATTACTTGACTCCCCCGAGTGTTCATCGACGAACCGATATATTCCGCACTTGTGTGTCTCCGCAGGTCGATTCCGCTATTCCGTTTACATGCATCACGTCACCGGAGGTAGTGGCCAGTTGCAACACGACGTCTTCCGGGTCACAGTCCGCGGTCGTGATCGACCCTAAGGTGAATATCTCTAAATATATATATATATATATATTTACTTTGTTTCATATAAGTAGTGTGACGTTAAAATAGATTTAGTGATAACAAGCGAAGTACGCGCGCGAAATGAATCCATCAGTAATGTGAGGTAACTAATTTGTGACTGTCGTTAAACATTTCAACTTATCTTGTTTAAATTTAAAAAAAAAATCCATTATTAATCTATCATTTATTGATTATAGTGAACGAAATTGGAGATAACATCGAAACTAATACATCATCAGATCGCAAAATGTAACTTTTAAATGTAAAATTTCACCTTTCGTTCTGATGAGTTTTGGTTTTTAATCAAATAAACACGATCGACAAACGGACGAAACGTTTCAAGGTCAACGCAAAAAGTAAGGGGTGCGAGGCAAATATCATGCTCTCCCGTTTTAACTCAAACAAGCCATGTCTTCAATTCTCGCACGTACCGTTCCTTGACATAGTTTTCGATCGATGTTTTCTGTTTCTGTCAGATTTTTTGTATTTTGTATTTCGTATTTTGTAGCCTGTATACAAAGGCTAGGATACAATTTACCGCGGTATCACTGAGAGGTCGTGTTGAGATGCAATTTTTTTCACTGTCACGCAAAATACATTGACTGGATTTGAATGGATCTCCTCCTGTTTTTGTCTCAACATTTCAAAAATCAATATAACATTCACACAACTGCAGGCATATGCTCTGAATATTTTATGCCGATAAAGTGATACATTTCGTATTTATCGTTCTACTATCCTCCGATAGATGTTGCAAGTAGTGATTTAAAATAATTACAATATAAAATATCCAGCAACTTACACAATATACGGAACGTAACTAAAAATGGCTTTTTAAAGTGGGCCATGTAGGCGTCACAGCACTTGTGTGTTCAGCTTTCGGCCTAGTCAATCTTAGGATTGTCGTGTTTGAAGACATTGTCTGAAATTAGAGTTGATACAAGTCAGCTAATCGGTAAAATAAAAAGCTAAAAAGTAACTCGAGCTTAGGCAAGATGCTCCACTTGCGTCCACTGCTTTACGTTCCTTGCGGGTCTACGGCCAACATTATCCAGAAGTGTTTGAAGTACAGTGCTCTCTCATCCGAGCGCAGACGTGCGATAGAAAAATTACATTACATTCGATTCTACTTTACAAATATCACTTTTTGAGCCAGCCTTGTAGGTCAATATCGCTTGTTCTCACACAAGGAAACAGAAAACGTAATAATCGATGTATGTTAAATGGGGGGAGATATTTTAGGGGATAATTTTCCATGATTTGTTGATGGTACGCGGTGGTCTTCGGGCGTCGCGCCACTGCCTCAATAGAACAAACTTATTAGAGAATTGATGACTGTTCCTCAGAAAGCAAACTCTGGCTTATATTGGAATTGTCTTCATTCGACATTCGATAGCGAGACTATATAGTATTTTTCTTCCTCGTGAAAGGAAGGGATGACTTTCTCGAGCTTCTCTATACGAGGCCTCGAGGCGAGCGCTGTGGAAGTTGGCAGCACAGGCGAACATACTTTTGCGATAGGAACGCTTTAAACCATTTCAAGGTTTCCATTTGGTAATTGCGCGCCGACTTGGTGTTTCCGACTTGTCTACCGTTCGGATTACGTAAGATAGTGGGTGCGCGCGTGTGCGTGTACGTGTGCGGCCGGACTAAGCTGGTGTGTGGTGCAGCCGCTGCAGCTGAGCTCGTGCTATCGCGCCGTGGCGAGCCTGACTGGCGCGTGGCCCCCGGCGCCCCCCGCCGCGCAGCCCGCCCGCGCCGCGCAGCCCGACTCCGCCCCCGCCCTCGCCCTCGCCC
>DWDX01000621.1:0-24483 GCA_018245675.1 Agara michaeli | reverse complement strand
AATACTTTATAATAAAGTACGGGTGGCAACCCTAGCTATCATCCAAATTGGGATGAGACTCCTCTGAACCGGATAGGATTTAGGACAAACTACCAAATTGTCGGGATTTTGGGGTAATAATCAGAAGAAATAAAAATAACAAAAAAAAACAAAGTATTACGTTAATTCAAATAGTTAATATTTCAAAAAGCTAACGGAATACAATAAATTATTGAAACAGAGTGTAACACAAAATTATGATATTCTTGGTTATAGCACGTCGTGTGCATGCTGAACTATTAAGGAATATAATAAGAATAGCGGTAGATGTCGTAAAAGCGCGTCATTAAAATTATTAATTTCATATTGCTGCCCCTTAACATGAAGCTGTTTGTCGGGATATTTGTATTTTATGTCGGGAGTCCTGCGAAATCTCAAGAGAATCCAGACAAATCCTGACCATCTGACAAGCCTAGAACCAGACGAAGAATTTTGTTAAATCTATTCTGGTGTCAGCCAGACAGCCTAAAAATTTAACTCCCGCCGGACGCTCTTTCTTGATACGTATAATTTGTGGTCGAAGAGCCAGTGGTCAGCTACATACATGTAATTGACTGGACTTGGAATCTTATGCAGTAGGTCTCCCCGATCTAACAACAAAGCCTCAGCCGCGCCAACCGCGCTGGGTTAAGTGAGCCCCAACTCCCCGTACGTTACATTGAGGCGACTTACTGTACAAAATTCCAATCAGGTCAATTACATACAGGTAGCCGAACAGTGTCTCTTAGGCCATTGGGATTATTCAAAGTAAGAATGAATAGGCACTTTGTAGACAAGTGTATTACTTCTTAGGCTGCACCTCAGTTACCGTCAGGTGAGCTCGTAGTCAAAAGCAAATTTATTTGCAGTAATAAAAAATACCAAAAGATTCATATTTTAGCTTTTTATACGATTAATAAAAACCAGATAATATATTTGTATTATACTCTTTTACGTCATTATCGCATTGGTGGTAGATTAATTAGCGATGGTATTATGGAATGAACACGTACCGCAATATTTAGATATCCTGAGTGACCAGATACGAATACGGAAATAAATTTAATTTAAGTTAATTTAGTGACTTTGAGTTACTGAATCATGCCTAAAAATAATAAAATGTTGATGTGATATGTTTTTTCGCTAATTCAATTTAAAAAATTAAGTCGTTACATGCTACATATTATGATTTAGATAATAAGTTCAAGACTAGCTATCAAATGATTTATCTGGTTCTTTAGATCATACTATCACATGTCTCGGCTTGTCAAATTTTGTTTTTGAAATATGTGCCTTATGTCTGTGGAACAAGAGTACACACATATTTTATTCATTTGTTTTATTTCGTAAAAATATTTAAAATTTACTTCACAGAGCGTCCGGAGACGACCTCTCAGGTCGAGCTTCACTCGACGACTAAATTCAAAATTACAAGGCAATTGTCATTCATTCCAATACGACTTTATAGCGAGTAGAGGTGATTATTGCATGGCCGTGTTTGACAGGATCTGCGGATCGCGCAACGGAATCAATAGATTTTGTAAATTTTTCAGTGTTTTTTATAAATAAAAAGTATATCAATAAGTTAAATAAAAAAGTGCTCGGTTATTGCTCTAGTAAAATAAAAGAGCTATCATATTGTGTAAAAAGAAATATATGTTACCACTCAAAATTAGGAGAACTCGGCCGTCGAAATTTTTATCTTGGTCACTTTTTAGGAATTTTTTAAAGAGTTACTAAGCTACTTTTCGAAATTTGGAATCCGTACCGCTCTAATATATATTCTCTTCTATCTACAGTTTTTTTTTCTATTCAAAACCTTAATTTTGCCTGAACAAACTGGTTGTTTGAAAATCATGCGTTTTACGATTTTGAGGTTGCACCCCGCCTTAAGTCGTAGGTGAAAGCGAGCGTAGAGAAGTATGTAACGAATGAATACATACTCGAGCGCGTGCAAATCGCGAGCAACTTGCAGGTGGCGCGACACTGAGTGCGTGTGCATGTTTCGGAAGACGTCCGTCAGCCGAGCGGGGGGTTGAAGTTACCGCTACAGAGCCTTACCAACTTCCGGCTGACGGACTCGCAACCAATAAAATAAAATATTTTATCGTTTGTGATTTTTCAATAACTCGAAAACAGAAAAAAAAGTAGAAAATGATTTCAAATTTAAAAATGGATTTAACGAACTACCTTCGATATTAGACCCCTAGGCGACCACTAGTCATAGTAATATTAAACAATTATTATTGTACATTGTTATAATAAAAAATGGCGATTTCTATTCGTCGTTATGTAATGTGAAGCATTTTGGGTGTATGTGATCGGTAAAATAATATCAAGACTAATAACGCGCTTATCCTGAGTATGTCCGCTTCGTGCATGCTGAACCTGTCCTCCCGCACGTGGTACTGCATGGAGCCCTCGAACACCGCGCGGCCGGGGCTCATCACTATCTGCAACACACATTCTTATGCGTTCTACTTTCGTTAAACACCATTATAGTCGTATTCACTTCCTTTTTGTACTAGGAGCAGGGTTGGCATTATCATGGTAGGGTTAAGAAAACACGATAACCAAATTCACGCTGAAATATGAATATTTTAATCCAGTTCCAAAAATCGATCAATCGATAGTCTAAGCTGACTTTGATTTAATAATCGAAGTAAATTTACGTTAATTGAAACTTGATGATAAAAATAAAGCTACGTAACTTACTTTAACTTGATAGTATTCGCTGTAAGGCTGCACCATGTAGTGCGCGGTGACGAAGTCGGCGAACCACCCCTCGCCGTCCCGTCCTCGCCGGAACTTCAGCACCTCGTCGTTGGTGTGCTGGCGGTTCACCCAGTCTATCGACGTGAGCTTTCGTTCGGCGCAAACCGAGCTGCGAACAGATATCCTTGTACGAATTTTTAATAACGCACTCATCTTTCATTAAAAGATACACAGACATACAATATGAATGTTATTTTTTATTTTTTTACGTTTTGAGCAGTGCTGCTGTTTACCCCTATAAGAGAAGCTATGTCCCACTGATACTCGTTTTTATGTTTTTAACTATTTTATGAAATGTCAAATGTCAATGTTTTGAATAAGTAAATAAAAATTACTCGTCTGCCGTTAGATCCCACTGTTACGAGCAGATGAGCAACGTGGAAGAAAGATTGAAGCCTTAACGCTCCCGAGTCTTGGACGCGAACCATGTCTAATAGCAAACGGTAAAAGTTCAGTAATTATAATGATTATGTTCTACAAAGCTTGGAAAACTTAATATTATTTCTACATCTCCACACTCTTGGTCCTTTGAGCCGGATCAATACTAACACCACTGGAATTTAACGATTCCAAGCTAATCCAATAGAATACTATCGTCGCTCTAACGGCTTGTTACGGCTAGATATAAAGGAAATAGTATCACTAGAGTCCAACTCATGGACTGTTGCCAAAGTATAGAGGATCGATTTCCGTTCCGTTCGGTATATATTGTCAGGAGGTGTCTGCGCGGAGTTGCATTGTAAGCACATAACTGTATATTTTTAATCACAAAAACATATAAAAGACATAAAGGATGCCCAAAAAAGATGCCCAGTTATCTGAAACTGAAAACAAAATTACAATTGCAACTAATTTAGATCAAATCTTTTTAACTTTCAATGAGCTATGTACTAAAATCAGTGATAAATTAGCATTTGTACCGTTATATGAAATAGTCAAAAGTTTCTTATGTACAGTGCTATTTATTCTGAACTCTGGCTTTATTTTGTCCAAGAGTTCAATTTTTCCTTTGTCAATGTGGTCCGCGGCACTCAGTTCCCGTTTCTCACAATAAGTGTTCTTATGAAACTGACTAATGAGCTGAAGAATATAAGTTTTCAAATAAAGCAGAGTTGCTCAAAGTTTGTTTGTTACGGCGATGTTTGAGTACTTCTGAGGAGCCGTTAACGTGTTTAGTCAGCGCTTTTAATATTTGAATTCAGCTCAAAACTCAGTGCAAAGTGATTCCGACCCTTGTTTGGGTAAATAAGATTGATGACATAACTAAATCTGCTCAGTGGGAGGTTTTTTAGGTCATGCTTCGACTGGTCTCTTAGGCTAATAAGGTGGATGTCGTGGGTTAAATTCCCATCCGGGGCAAACATTTGTGCTATGAACATACAACAACAACAACATTTTGTTCATTATATGCCTGGGCATAAAAATATCTAGAATATAAGTATTATATAGTATGTATGATTTTAAAGACTGTCCGCTTAGTTAAATATGAGTAAGAAACATATACGAACAAAAAGTTACAGACTCACCGTAGATCTAGAGTGATGTTGTTGATAAAGTCGGCCAAGTACAGAGCTGACCTGGTGTACAGGGGATTGGTTTCGGAGACATTGCTCCACTTGGTGCAAACGCACCAGTGGGGTAGAATGGCCGCCGCGCCGCAGGTGCGTGACTTTGGAATCTGGACAAGATAAATTAAAACAATGTATTTTGGACGATACAATTCGTAAGTTTCAAAGTTAATGACAAAAAATGTCTATTTGGGTAATTGTAAAGACTAGTGGTCCCTCAGCGGTCGAAATCGACCGTAGTTCATTTAACTTTGACGTATAGATTTTCCAAAAATTCTCTCTATTAATTTTCGAGTTATTTTAAAAATACGAATGGTACATAAATGAGGTTTAATTTAATTATATTTAAAAGCATTCTTTGACATTTCTTTGAACTTTTTGTTTGACATTGACAACCAGAATGTGAACAATGACCGTCTTATTTTATTTTCATGTGTGTGTGTGTGTGTCAAATGCATGGTAGTGTGTGTAATGTTTTATTTATTGATTTAATGTACTTTATAAGCATAGTTATTGAATATTAGCATTCTGCATTTCTCCTACACAAACTATAAGTGTGCCAAATTTCATACTCCTCGGTCCGCGCAATTTTCGCAAAAAGGGGTCCAAAGTTTTTGCTTCACGTACTAATATGTATAGATACCATAAGAAAATTATCAGCCAATAGGTTAGGTAGCAGAATATTCAGTAATCGTCATTCCCGAACATATACCTAAGTTGCTGATTACCATGACAAAAGACCGTGAAAAGACAAAGTATCGATACTTACACGGTCCAACAGACTGATGCCTCTCGGAATGTCTGATCCTGGAACTGTGAATCTGTTTGCTAACTGTTTTAAGCCCATCACATCTAAAAACGTAGTGTGGACGTCGAAGGGTGTGGTCAAAACATCAACATTAGCTCTTAGAGCTAGCAGCGCATTGGGTCTCTCTTGCAACAACTTCTCCGGTAAAACAATGGCCATTAACGGCAAGCGTTCTTCGATTTTCCCTTGATAAGTTTCACGAAATGGTGAAAACCTGAAAATTTAAAAACATCGATATCTTTCCCTCTTAATACTGTATAAGTATTCTCTCTTATGGCAATGGGAGAAGCCTCATACAAATCACTGATGAAACTGTTTCCGAATCCTTATATCTCAGTTAGATGTCTCTGATATGCTCATTCCACTAAGTGGAACATAATATTTTGGCGAAAAGAACTATATAATTTCTTGATCACCTTATATTTCTCATAAACTACTTTACCGCGGTGGAAGCAGTTCCAAGACTTGATTTAAGTGAAAGTGATTCTGTTTCCCAATTTCTTTCTGTCCTTGATTGTAATTTGATATTTATCGACAGGAATTTGATAACATTGAATGTTAAACGTATTAAAGTGCCTCCAACTCCCGAACTGTTCGTTCAAATGTTGGCAAGCGTCTCTCACTTTGTGAACACGTTATGAACATTTTAATTAAGATTAACATCAATAATTACGACGTGGAGGAAAATATCGTGAAGAAACCTACATACACGTAGAGTTCCTTTATTAAGTGTGTGAAGTGTTGTGTTCATTGCGTATATTGTTTAGCCCGTCAGGTTAGTAAGGATAGATGTATTTCACAACCAGTGCTTTCTGCTAACCCCGTCAAGGACCTGACGTGATCGTATAATAATGCTGTTTGAACACAACACATTTCTGACCAACATTAAGAATGATTACCTGGAACCGTGGTCACCCATAACAATAAGCAATGTGTCCTTTAGTTTTCCTGAATGCTTCATGTCGGTGAGATATTTTGAAAAGTACTCATCAGCGGCACTGATCACGTTAAAATCGTTATGACTTATGTCCGCTATGAAATTGAAGCAAAATTTTTTCTCATCCCCCTCCATGAACTGAAAATATTTTCAAACAATTTTGAAGAAAGGAAGGATGGCAGATCTCATCTTATCTTATCGTGTCTTATATTTGTTCTAATGAATAGATTGGACAATAACGAAGTTCGTGGAATTAGTTATTATTATTAGCTAAATTACGATAACCTGTCTTGTAAGGTTGAGCATCATGGCGAACTGCGGCATCGCCCCGGCGCAGTATCTCGCCTGGAGACCACTCCACCATTTTGCACCAGAAGCAGATTCCTCTAAAAAGAAGGCTCGAAGGTAGTGGTCCGCCGGCGCGGCGCTGAAGCCGTTGTAACGAAGCTGGAAAGAACCTATCCAGGGCATATCCTCGAAGTAAGCCGTATGGTAGCTGAAATAAATTTAAAATGAAAGTCTTCGATTCACCTTGAGATTACTTATTATACTAACAACGTTCTCAAATGTAATCGTTAAGTACCCGTATCCCCTCACTGTGTGAAATATAAACTGCTTCGGATCCAGAAACTGTTTTGAAAACTTCTTCCTAGCATCGGGATGCTCCAATTCAGTTTTTCCCGACAGTAGCGGGAAAAGCGTAGCCGGGGTGCCATCTCCCAGGATGTGAAATCTGTAAGGATTTTTATCTGTTATAAGTTGATTATTATCATTGTCAATCCAGGCTACAGCAAAGTGATAGAGAAAGAAAGATAGAAGAAAGAAAGAAAAGAAGATTCAACTTTTTTCAGATAATTCTAAAAACCATAGGAATATTTCTAGTGGGTTGCAGTAAACAACGTACATTAACTGGCTCATGTAATTCATGATTATCTTTATACGTTGTTAATTGTAATCAAATGGATACCCTTTGAAAATGGTAGCCTGTAGCTCCTCAGTGAGAACATTCAAACTTTTAGGCATCTTCCGCGTGAAGCCATTACGGGATGTGGAGTCGAATCCGAGAATCAAAACGTTGAAGGAATCGGTTCTTTCAGCAGGCGTCTTGATAACGACCGGCCGAAGACCTGCCTTGTAGCCGTACCATTTCGACGAAAGAAGTCCAAAACTGGAATAAACATTGACTGGACTCGCGGTTAAGTGTTTAGAGACCTTGACTGTAAAACCGGAGATCGTGAATTCGATTCCTACCCAGGACAAACATTTGTGTGATTAGCACTTTTGTTTGTTCTGTGTCTGTTGTTTGTATGAACTTCATTTCAAATGCAATATGTATCGCACGCTGGAATATTCTTTAGGTCACTCCAACTGCAGGGAACAGCTCGCAGTCAGCAAAGGGCTACAAATGACTCGGTCACAAGTATGTTAATCAGTACTGACTGGATTTATCATTCTCAAAGGAGTTAGATAAGGAACCCGCTACCTTAATTACTCTGTGACTATTATCATTTATCAGTCCGTTAATGGCACCCTGTGGGAGCCATACGTACTCTTTCGACAGTATCTTTTCGGATTGACCCTTAACGGCGGTGCGAATAACGTTTATTTGTTAGATGTCCTAATTTGTTTTACTGTTAATTTGTTCTACGATTAGAATTTCTAAATGTAATTCGCAAAAGATGACTTTCTACACATTTATTTTAGTACCATTCTGTTCACAAAAGGCCTTACGGAAACTATTATTTCCCAGTTAAGTCCAAGTTACAAACTTTCAGTTATATCTTTTATATTTATAAAATAACGAGTTAGTATCATGTAATCTAACTCTATTTCTAGTAGACAAACAATAGGCTACTACTTTAAATTGCAATAATACGATATTACTGCCATCTATCGGGTAAAGATGCGTACTATTACGTTATCCATGTTTTGTCATTAGTGATGCAAAAAAGTGCCGTTGTAAGTAACAGATGGCAGTATTACAAATAATTATATTTCTCTATATTTAAATCAAAACTAAATTAAATTAGTTACTCCGATAAAACACAGATGGCGCTGTTACACTATTAGTTGACACGACAGACGCGACAGTTTCGCAACAAAATTTTCATAACGTGATTGCTACTTTTGCTTTGGTTAAATCCAAAAGGAACACCTTTCATTACGTTTCCGAAAGGCATAATCCGTGGTGAAAAGGTGGAAATGTTAAATCAGATTTCAAATAAGGCTAAAAGCATAGAGAGGCTTGTGTTATCCCTTCGTGTCCAAGACCACGGAGATCTTACGGATTTTTAAAATGAAATGGAAATTTAAAAAAAAGGAAGCATTTGTACCGCTGTCAACGCACTAATGAAATATTGTTACCTATTCTTGTTGAATCCCGAGCAAGACACTTTCACGTGGTCGCTTCTGTTTAAGAAATATTTGTCTTGTCCAATGAGTTTGGTCGGAGAACCGACGTAATAGTTTCTGTCGTCGACGTACACAATATCCTTGTAAATGCAGATGATGTTACGATAGTTCTCGATAATCTCTTTCGTGACTCCACATTCCGACCTCTGTAGTGAAAATATTGTTGGCATGAGACTGAGAGTTGCAGGTAACAGTAAAAAATATACTTTACCACCAAAGTTAAAATATTGTGTCCTAGCCATCTTTCCGAAACTATTATATATCAATATTAAAAACTGTATACAAATGAAGCAAGAAAAAATCTTACATAGCATTGTACCCAGTCCACGCCTGCGCATGCAATCTTCGGGGCGTCTTGATTGTACTTCATAGCCTCTTCTGAATAAATATCTAAGACGGGGAACTCGCAACCCTTCTCGTCCAACCTACTCGTCTCCATGCTGTCACGAAGCTTCTTTTGCATCAGTCTACATTAAATAATACTTAAACAGTATTAACTTAAATAGATTAATTAATAGTATTAAATAGATTAGAAATACAATGTATTACGACTTTGATGAAAGTGGAAAAGTCGAATGAAATTTGTTAAGATCGTAGTCGGTAGCCGTAGCCTTAGTTGTTACATATTGTTATAGAAAATAGGGGTGATAGTATATATAAAAAACGATTCATGTATTTGCAATACAAACCATCTTCAAACTATTCGCTTTTAATTTGTATTAAAAAAAATAGTTCAATAACACAAAACTAGATGGCGTTCGTATATAGTTAACGCACTTGAAAGACGCTGCTCTTTCCGGCGCCACCGTGTAGTCCCAGAATATCAACAAATAGAAACTGGTTGCACAAAACGTGAGGAGGCATACGCAAATGTACAGCTGAAACCGCTTGTTACGTTGCTGGAACCTCTTCATCACCATCGACACCTACAAGAAATAACATTTTAAAGCTAACAAACACATATTTGAACTGATTAAATAGAGTTGAATTATTTAGATATACTATACTCTCTGGTTTTTATTAAATTTAAGGCTGTTCCATAAATAAATGAAAAAATTGTATTACCTTCCAAAAAATAGAAAGTAATTTCCATTTAATTTCCATGACTCCAGACTTAGTTTCCAAATGTTTTGAAACTCACATCAGCTATCATCCCAAGTCGCATAAAGCACTTGACAATAATGACAGCAAAGATAAAACACGAATTGAACTTTCAATAGGTTTAATTACCAGCCAGTTCAACCCTCCATTCTGTGTATTCCTGTCTGTTGTATAAATGTCATGAAGAAGTTGAAAAAATTATGCCATGATGTCCAGAAGAGCAATGAAGTTGTTTTTAATTAAATAGGTATTTTATTAAATCAAATTTGTAACAAACACAGGTTCCTTCACAAAACTGTATGAAATACAATTTTTTTCTCCCATATAATATACTGCTGGGTTATATATTCTCCAGAATCTTACAATGCTTTTAAATTAAATTATTTTAATGAAATATACGGTTTTGTAATAAGATAGTGATGGAAATTAGTCACTAGCATTGTTAGTCATTAGTCAGCCTTGCAAGAAACTTCTGGAAGCCATTTTGAAAACCGAAGTTTAAATATGGAACATGCAAACTAAGAAAGCGAATTTCTCATTTGCCTCCTAGCGAACTGACCTAAGTGTCTCTGACAATCCTTTTCCTTTAATCGGCCACTCGTAATGGTGTAAGCTTAAGCTAATCTTTTTATAATACAAAATATTGAACCACAGTTGTTTTTCAGCCAGTAAATAACAAATATTATCAATAGATCATCAGCAATCTTAGATAAGATTAAGTGATTCCTAGACACATTTAATCCGGAACTCAGATCTCAGAATTTGTCGTATAAATAACAGCTTTATTTTGTAAATGATAAGATAAAATATATTACATACATGTAATAGATATTTTGTCTTATCAAATTTATTACAGTCGACTCAGTATGTTGTAGGGTGCGGTAAACCTTAATATATGTATATTTTTAAGCCTTTAATTACACCCATGCTAAGCCGAGGCGGGTCGCTAATCATACATAATTCTACATTTCAGTGTTCTCTAACGGTGTTCGTTGTTTTTATTAGAAAACTATTTACCTACCTTTATTGTAAAAGTTGCAAAAATGTTGAGTATTTCGCGATTTTTTAAACTTTAACGCTAATTCAATAACAGAAATAGGACTTTATATATTTTTGGATCTTATATGTATGGTTTCATTTACTGAATCTTTGAATATCAACCACGACGCCACATAACTCTTGTCAAAAATTGTTTATCCATTATCTGTCAAACGATATTACCCTAAATAAAACGATGTAAGGTTTAGAACAAATTTATTTAATCTTCAAAACATGGCAACGGATTGACATTAAGTTTCACAATCAAATCTGATACGGCGTAAATAGGATCACTGTTACTATCAAAGGACAGAGCCTTTAAGTGAGTGATGTCTGATATTTTATCTAAAACGAATTGGTACTTGTTGTAAACGTACACACCTTTGTTAGAACATACATGAGCTCTGAAGTGCTTGTCGGTGGCTATAGCGTCGACGATGTGTTTTTCGTGGACGTTCACAGCCCGTGTTCCGAGTTTTACTCGGAAAAGCTCTTTATTGCGTAAAAAAAATATATTGTTGTCATTATCCAGTATCAAGCTGTCAACTTCGAGGTCCCGCAGTTCGGGGACGATCGAAGCGAATCCATCTTCAAACTTGTAAGCCTCCTTCCTGCGGTTGGTGAAGTACAGACCGTTTTTGTAGTGCATGCTCCGCACGTCATCTTGGATCGGCAGTCTTTCGGGGATTCTTCTGTCGTTTATTTTGAAGAGACCGTCGGAACCGCCGACGAATATTTTATTTGTGCTCTGATCTATGGCTATAGCCGTCGCATTCCTCACGCCGTCGATAACGTTAGCTTCGTGCGTGTCTAAGTTCAGGTATCCCAACGACCTCGACGGTATCTTAGCAATTTGATCGAAAGTGAAGTAAACAGTGTTATCGTTGGTGTTGAATACCAAATTATGCAGGTTGTTGATGCCATCCTTAATTATGTTCACGTTGTAATACTTGTCATTAAAGTATATGCCGCGACATCTTTTGTCTGCTGATGTTATGAGATATAACAGTTGTAAAATTATCAGCTGCTTCATGGATGAAATTCTGGAAAGAGGAGAGAGATTGAGGAAGACAGAGTTGATTTCTGAATTTGTTTTTGAAAAACCGAAAAGAGTCATAAAATAAAGGATGGAGGCAATTGTAGATGTATCATCTCTCACTAACACGGGACCTTGACACCTTGCAACGCTGTTTTTTAAAACATCCCCATCTTCAGTTCACTGGTTATACGATAGTAATGAAAGCGGCTTGAATTCAAGACCAAAAGGTTACACTGTTTTTTTGATTAAAGGCATAAGGCTTAAAATCGGCTCATCCTTACCTGAAGAACATAATTGGAACCGAATCACGTCAATATCGCACAGCTGGAGCGACCACACTGACTGTGGTCATTGTTAGCGGTTTCTAGGGCATCAGGTCATTCGCCTTGACTCTACTTATCGTTATTATTTCCTACGTTGATTATTTATATGTGCTATTATTATATTGATTACATAATGTACTAGATTGTTCATTCGACATGGGCCTCAGAAACACTTTGTTCGGACCACTTCAAAAAGCTGAGGCACTTAATTATACTGGTTTATCTACATAAGTTATCATTAATATAATATTGGTTAAGAAAGTATGTAATTAATATGCTTTTTCTATTGCTTTTGTAATAAACAGGGACTTAAAATAATAACGTAATTTTCGGCTAAACTTGCCGCCACGACGTTGTCGCCAGCACCGTTCTACCGATTGCTAAATTACTATGTGAGAAGTTTTGTGGCAACGCTATTGCGACGTTATTTCATAAAATGTCTACTAGTAGCCTGATGGTTTTAGCGACGATAGATAGTGTTAGATAACATAAAAACTAGGCATCGTGTCTGTTATGTTGATATATAATAATAACGTACGAAGGAACGCACATGACACAAATGTCATCCACGCTGTGACGTCAGTGCGACTGTTTGTTATCCTTATTCGCATTTTGTAATCTTACCTATTCAGTTTTATCAGATTTTTCATAACGTATTCGTCATGTATACGTGTGGCGTACCCCGCGCGCTGACGGTTACTTGATGCGGTGTATTTTAATATAGCTCCGTGTGTAATTAGTGTCTAGCAGAGCGTGATACGGATTGTACAAAAGGTTCAATTGTAAGTGTCATGAACATGTATCTACAATTGTTTACTTACAGTTACAGAAATCGCATTTAAATTTCTAATTAGCATGTTATCGTAGTTACGAGTTTTCTATATTATGATTTAGAAAACGCCAAAAAAATTGCTTACTGTAATATGATTTAAGAAAAAATTTGTATCGGCATTTTGGTTAATATTTCATCGTTCATATTTAAATAAATAAAAATAAAAGCTTGGGAATAAATCGATAAATGATAATGTAATTCAAAGACCTACATAAGTATGATGAATATTCCGGTTTAGGAATATTCGTATAATTTTAATTAAGACTAATAAAGCTCAATAATTAATGTCAATTGATAGACTGAACGGCATAATTATAAATGTAGAATTTAAATGCTGGTGATGGTAGAACCCTTGGTTCAAGTGTTGCATCAGAACTTGCATTTTTGCCATTATACAGTAGGGCCAGCATTGATAAGTTGTGTTAGGTATAATATAGTTGAGAAAACTTTTGCGGCTAAAGTGACACAGAGCTTTGTACTCTGCACTAGTCGAGTGCCAGTTGGGACACTTCGCATACCTCAATGAAAATGATGGAGAATCTTAAAATGTGACATGATCATAACATCTTTCTGTAACTGACATAGCAAGTCACAATTAAACTTCAAAACACATAATTTTGTAATGTCGAGGTGTTGCCTACGGTTATATCTATCACAAAAAAACATAAAACCAATATCTAACCCATCATTAGTGATTTGTATTGCTTTTTAGATTGATACGTTTGCCCCAAATAAATCTGTTATCAGATGACCAAATAAAGTTTGGATATAAATAGTTTAATAAGATAAAATGTTACTATCACCTCAGTGATGTTAGATAGGCCACTGTGTAGATAACATGTTAGTTCAAGATGACATTTGTATCCACTAACTGTTTGATGACACGGTGGGCACCGAGGAAGGCCCAGGACGACATACACTGGAGATAAATAAACAAGATTAAATTTCGGAATTACAAAATATAGATTTGAACAAATTTGATTGGCTTATTGGTTCAGGGACCCTTTGTACCGAGTAGCGCTCTGTTTGATCCCCGACCTCCCGCTCCGCCCCCTGGTAAAAATATTAATACGATAATTATGAAAATATGTGTTGTGTTCGGGTATAAAATTCATTCTCTGTACTAATATCATTATTGGGAAAATGTGTTTGTTGTTACATGACAAAATGGAGTAACGAAGTGGTTCAATTTCTGGTATGTGCATAGATAGGACTGGAGAGTGTCAACAACCACTTTTTTCATAATAAAATATCTCTTTCATGCAGCTAATTGCAGTTATCCAAATACTAGACCATGGCGTTTTCTTAGTATGTCTTAAATTAATGACTTTGTCACTATCGTGAAATACCCATTATCAGTACGAGCGAAAGGAACTTTCCCTGACAAATATTAATATTTAGAAGTCTAGACTACTACAAAAGGCGAATGTAGGTTGGCAGATCTTGTACATTTCATAGAAATCTATAAAATTTTTACATAGGGATTTTTATTTACAGTTATACTTATCACTAAGTAGGTCATAACTCTTGCCACAATCGCAACATAAATGAGTTTATTGCATAGTTACTTACTTTACTGCCATTGTGTTCTTTGGCAAATATTGGCATTAGATGTGGCTTGTGAAGAATGTGTTGAGTGAACCCTTTTGATTATATCTATTATAAGTAACTGCACCCAAAGATTCAGTTATTGACTGGAATAAAGAAACAGACGGTCAGACATACAATTTAAGAATTGATGTACTGATGTAAGTAAAATATATATTGTAATATGTACTTTCAAATTTGGACTCCCGTTCTGGAGGATCTGAGTTTAAATTCTGTCATGCATCATTAATGTATCTAATAATAATATCTAGGGACAATTCCACATATGGCTATCCGATTCCAAAATAGGCAATTGAATGCCTGTGCTATGGTAACCGGAGAGCTGATATACATATGGACATATGATACAATACTTATATAGATATTTTTATTACAACCCGCCATAACAAACAAATGTACTTCCTGGGTTGGAATCTAACCCACAACCCTCGGTTTTGCAGTGAGGGTCTCTAACGACTCGCCTACGAGACCAGTCAACTATTGACTTGTTATTTGCGTTTTAAAATTTGAAATTCAAATATCAGACACGATAACGGTGGAAAAAAACATTGGGAGAAAACCTCCACACCTTAGAATATGGTATAAAATATAATGTTTCTGAGGTGTGTGATGTCTGTCAGTCCACACTTGGCCAATGAGGCTTGCTACGGCCTCAGTATGAGTAAAGACAATATTTCAGTATTGAAACAATATATAAGTAAAAAAATTATTAATGTTAAGTATTAATTTACATCATGCAATATATGCTTGCCTGTATGAAATCACATGTGACTATTCTAATAATAGTGGCATCATACTACACTATTCTGCTTTAATTTATATCACTCAATAAAAGATAAGCGTGCCGTCGAACGGTACAATTTGATAAAAATCATATTATTTTATTGATTAGCTGTATCACAAATCTTACACTTAAACGACATTTACTGTTATCGCGGTGGCGACAAACACGGTTGGTTTCGGCTTTTAGAACTTTAAATAATAATAATAACAAATTATTTATTTTAAAAACACTGATAACAATCAGTAGAGCCCAGTGTTCTTTTAGCAATAAAGTGGTTGTAGTAGAAGAGGTTAATTTTCATCGAGGCACATTACAATACTTTAATTAAACAAATCTCAAATGTTACTCGTGTATAAATTGCGTGTGAAAAGGTGCGTACGATGGTGTGAGTGTTGTGTTAGAGTATGTGTATGTGTGTAAGCTAGTTCTCTGCCTCTTTATATCCCTCCTCTCGCACTCTCTACCCCGCGACACCGCGTACATGAAAATGTTATCTTAAAAACTTGTTCCTTTCTGTCTGCAGATAAACATGATGACAAAACGATGGTACCGTTCTAGAAGAAATCAGCTGATCGTTCTATTCGTTCTTCTTCTTTGTCTCTTCTACTATATAAACTTGAGCGACAATCTGCATAGAGAACAGAATTTGGACATCACCAGGAGGTGAGTGGCTTATGTGTCAAATGAACGATGTGGCTTATGGGTACTTAATTCTTGTTATATTGACGAGGTACAGTCAAGTAGTTGTTAAAAAATCCTTCATAAATAATATGAAAGAAATGCCTGTAAGGCCGATCGTTATCGCTAAGTTGTACAATTTTCTAGGAGACTTGCAGAATTGTCGATATAATAGACGATTTGCTCGTATGTATTACGAAAATACAAAAGTAAAAAACATATTATGTGGGTACTCGTCGCACAAATGTTTTCCCTCGGCGGGCATCGGAAGCACGGTCTAGGTTTAGCGGTCAGATTGTATAACCACTAAACCAAAAGGCTAGTCGAGTAATGGGCCCGGACACCGTCGAACAACGCCGAACATGTCCGGTCATAACCGGACGCCTGGCGACCCCAGGCGCGCACCGCACTCTGCCGTGCTGATAAGGAATATTTGCTCTCAGTGATATAGCGAACGATAAATATCAGACGGGCGACGCGGTCCCGGTAGTAATGTCACACCCGACGCCCCCTAGCTATGAAAACACGTATATTGATTAATCACGAAAGTAGCGCGCTCGCTGTGCCGAACAAATCATGAAGTCGATCGGTTACCAATGGTAGAGTCGGAAGATGTAGATCTAGGCGTAAAAACACACAGAGAAAGCCAGCAAGAGTGTACGTAGATAAATCCATATGACTACATTGATGAAAGTATGCAGAAGTGGTATACGCCCGCACCACAGACACAATTAAATGCCATTTAGTTTGACAATAACAGATTTTTATTAATTGTATATTCTACGTTGACTGTACTTTGTTAATATAATAATAATGATTTATTATTAACTACTATTTGTACATGTATAACAGAATAAAATAGATACTTTATCTAAAATAGATAAAGTATCTACTTAAAATAGATACTTTATCTAAAATAGATAAAGTATCTATTTTATTCTGTATTAATTTTTAATTATTATGAGTGCTTCGTTAGGCTATTGAAATGATTTATGCTCACATTTTTATAAAATGTGTTTTTTTTTGTTTTGCATTGATTGTCGTAGCAATAAGAATGTTATGCATTTTTTATATTAAACTCTTCGAAACTACTCACTGCTCGGTATGGACCTTTTAAAGACCGGTTTTTTCCTGCTCGCTATAATATCTTCTCGATTTTTCCCTTTGGTGTTGGGTAGTCGGTATTTATACTATCATTATTTTTATTCCCCTGTTACTCCTTATACATTATCTTCCTGATTTGAATTTGCATGTGTTTTAATTTTATATTTCACTGAATGGGAGGGTTCATGATTTTTAATTACAAGCTATAATATAGTACATCTATCGTATTCTCAAAGCTACATCGAAATTATAACGATCATTCTAAAATGATGCGTTTTACGCAAAAATAGAGAAAAAAGTGGTAAAAGAATATTTCTTATAAGCGTTTTTTACTAATTGATCGTTTTTTTTTTTAATTATTCACAATGGACAAACACGATTTTAAAGATAGCGATGACCAGCAATGAGAATTAACGGAGTGTTTTGTGTGAAATGTAAAAGGGTCTTATTTTAATTTCTGTTCCAATAATTGATACCAAGGTTTTATTTAATTTTTTTGTACTTTTTAATAATAGAAGTACGCCATCGCCATGACCATACGCCGATCGTGTAAGACCCGACATATTTAACGCTTTTAATGTATTTTAATTGTGTGACTCAATTGATTAGGGTTGTCAATTTTGCTGATAATCTTAAGTAAGTTTTCACCAATAAATAGTATTTATCGGCATTCCTGTTGGCTATACTGCTCTAGTCCTTTTTTTTTTCAATTTTTATTGCAGGGTTTTTAAACTAGACGCTTAAAACAATGTTTTCCCTTCAAATACTGCACGAAGAAGCAGAATGGACGACCCTATCAGTAATGTTAGTCCTTTTATTTCATGTGCGTTTAATCTAACGGTGGTTGCCGGTGGTGTTGCTACTGAGCGTTTCGTTAGTAATTCCAGTACAGTTAGTATAAGTAGTCAACTATTTCTGTTCCTCCGGTAGTGGCTTTAACCCTTGCGCTATTTTAGTGTAGATCTGTCTAGCACTGATTCAGCAGCTTTTAACATAGTAACGGGAGCATCGAACGCACGCGCGGGACGGAGTGACACTAACGGGCCTCTAAACTATAATGACAGGTAAATTGGTTACTTTATATATAGCTTATCGCATGATCGAACCCATCCCGAGCTCTGGCTGCTAACGCCGCTATATTGAACCGTCGACTATTATATAAAACACAGAGGTTATTGACTGACTGGTGCAGATATCGACGCCATTGGCCATCGGAGGCACATTTTGTTACTAATGATAATTTAACTCACAAATGAATGTTTTCCTTAACTTTTAAATAATGCGTATTGGTCGAATGTCAACAAGTGGACAACATGAGTATAGGTAAATAAGTAATTTGATTAAAACACGTATTTTCCTCTTTATTACTCTATTGATCTCATGTCGCCATAACGAGGTTCAAATCACAGTCTTAACCACATTATGAGATATCATTACACACTTCTACACGCGTAGATGCACTCACGATGTTTTCCTTCATTCCGTATTTTGGTCACGTAGCATTTCCAAAGAAATTTCCTACATTTATTTTAATAATAACGCAGAGACTGACCGTGGAATCATCGACGTCTCTGATATGATATTTATATATTCTTTCATTAATTCATACTTTCATTCCTGTACAGTCTAACACAATAGTGTCATAGTAAATATAAAACGGACAGATTATTTCTCGCATAGAAAGAGACAGGTCATGAACCGGCGAGAGGTATTTTATTTTTCAGTTTAGATAGCGTATAAACGAAATATATTTTTTATTTTCTTAATACGACTAGTGACGTTCGTATAAACGTCATCGTTTAGTGTGAGCGTGGGATAATCGTATTATGATCTTTCTGGGCTTATTTTTATCCGCTCTTTGCAAATTCATTAACTCTCCTCGGATAGTCTTGTAAATTCTTTAAATGTATCCACATTTGTGTAAATGAACGTCCTTGTCTCGATATTACCACAAATGACTAAATACTAAAGTGTCACTGGACCCTATGCACACATGTGTGTAATCTCAATGTTATAGCTTATTCGATTACTTAAAGAACCTACCGCAGAGATAAACGTGAAATTCATCGTGTGTCAGTCTTCATGTTACATCCGTCAGGGCGGCACCCACTCTGACCTTGGGCATTGGGTTCTCTCATTCGAATTAATGATAACTACTAATATCATTTATTTAACTTTCAAGTAACATTGGTTTGGTTTTATATGGAAGTATTTAAATAACAGGTAACATTCGCTCAATAAAGATTTTGCAGCTTACAATTTAGGAGAGATCTATGCGTATGAATGTAAGCTAAAAGTTGCATATTGTTAGTAAATGCAGGTGCTGGTAACTACTACAGGTTTTAGCACGCATACGGTTGTTTTTCTTTGTAGTACGTTTGTATGTTAGTAGTATGCATGGCATTGATATTCCATTGAATAAAGATTTTGTATTTTCTATGTATTTCATATATAACGCATGTATGAATGTAATTTATGCATAATTTTTTATTCCTTTTTTTCAGAAATTCTATAATTGAGTAAGTAGTTTGAATTTTTGGTTTATGTATTGTTTTTTGTTTCTAGAGCTTGTGCTTGGTTTTTGTTTGTTCGATTTATTTTTGATTTGATTTATCTGCGCATTAGTATAGTACTATATTATTAATAAAATAAGTATTGCTACGCTTCTTTTTAGATTTTTTCTTGAAATATATTTAGATTAAATACGGATGACAATTTAGTGTTTTTACGTTCTGTTGTAATAAATTTAATATGAATGTCTCCAGGTACATAGAGAAGAGTTTACAGGAGGCTTTGAAGGAGGATAAAGGAACAGGATGTGAAATTCCGAAGCTGGATCCATTTTCAAAGGAAGTGACGCAATTCGACAAGGAATTGCCCAAAGTGGTGTGCCAGGGAACTGACTGGGTTAAATGTTATGTATGTGCTTTATATTAACAAATAGTTTTTAAAGATTCTGATGTATTATTAGATGCCACCAAAATACTGCCGAACACTAATTACCGATACTTCTTAGAATTATGTTTGACCGCCTTGTGATTGTCAAATCCTATATAAACGATTCCCCACTTATATAAATAATATATTACTTATGTAATATGCACTGTACCCGATGCTCCTAGTGTTAACGATCTCTGGAGATAAATCTCGGGAATCATCAAACTTTTTAAACACTAATACGAAATAAAATCCTGTAGTAACAATATTCGTTATGTAATAGAAAGAAAGGCTTCCTATATAGTATAGAAAGGCTTCCTATTGCCTTTCTATCTCAAAATACTAGCAACAATATAAATGGTATATTGGACGTCTCTTCCAGCACTCGGAGTGCCGGGTGGTGAAGCAAATATTAGACACGACCAAGGACATAGTGTGCTCCTACAGCGACATAGTGTACCACAGCGACCAGAAGTACACGGTGGCCGAGCCGGTCGAGGTGAAAGGCGACGGGGTGTACACGCTGACGTGGAGCGACCACGTCAAGGTCAAGTGTACCGGGAAACATAGGAACAAGTGAGTACACGAAATAAGCCCTGAGGTGGACAGCCGGACGAGTTAGTTCGCAACCGGGTACGGGCCGCACCCCGGTGCGTGGCTCACGGCTTTGACTGAGTCCGTACCTTTTCGCGACGCATTATGCACGTGAAAGTATGTCGCTAAAATAAATTTTATTCTATTCTACTCCATTCAATATGGATTTTTTTGCTACCAATTTTATTGTTTCTCTGCTGGTCACGGAGAGAGTACGATGTGAGGGGTTGTGATGTGAGGGGTTGTGGGTCGTGAGGGGTACCAGGCCGCAGTCAGATGATGTTTAAATTTCATAAAACTCAGTTAACTTCGTAAAGTTAAAGGTGCTTGCTCGGATCTGAACTTAGACCTCCAAGTGGAAGACCGAGAAGTCTAACCACTAGCATATCGTTTCTTCAGTACATGTACATTTACTGCCCCAATTATTATTATAGTGCAAGCATGTTCTCGTATGACCGCGTTATTGCATGTGTGGAATGAAAAACCGTCTTTATAATTTATTTTTTGTCTTTGTTCTTTTCCAACGAATCCATTCTCTCATACCGCCGTATTCTTTTCATTGTCAACTAACGACTAACTATTTCATTTGGTTTTCTTAATTATCTCAAAATTATCATTTTTATTTATAATAATTAATTATTTCGTTCGAATGCATTACTTAACGTTATAATTATTTTGAAATTTTCAGTTCTCAAGCCGATGAATCGTAAGTACCTACCTAATCGGTAGCTCGGAAAGTTTTGCGATGATTTTTCTTAAATATCTAAGAAACACCGTCACAAAAAACACACGCTGCAAAACGCTACAAAAAATGTAAAAAAAAATCAAGCGTGCAAGTACAGATGTTCCAAATTTAAATCTCCCGCCTCATTTTTACCAGCTGATTATTGTCGTGTTTCGTTTAAAATCGAACATCGTGATAACGTAGGAAGTTTCATTGTATACTTCCAAAACGAATCCAGCGAGAAACGAAAGTATATGAAAATTCTAGAACGATCCTAAATTATCGTATAATTTTCTGAGCACGCCGCGTACGTAAAGTAAAACGTTCTTGGGCTTAACGTCGGGTGGAATTGGTTCCTTTAGTTTAATGTTTGTGCGCATGTTTGTATATTTTTGGGTTTTTGCGAAACGTTTCAGACCATTTCGCAACCCAATACTCGCGTAGCGTGTATGCTTAGGTCTTATTCTAAAATTCGCATTCCGCTTAATATTTTGGTTTAACTTTTTTTGCCACCTTTTTATTGGCTCGCTGCCGGGCCGGGGCCCGCTCGTCCTTTTACTTAACAAGGGAAAGAGCGTTATGACTTCCCTGCTTTCTAACGGGTTGATTAAATATCGCTTGATTCTTGTCAATATGCTTCAAAATTAAGATTTTCGGTATCAATGTTTACTCTTCCAGGATATAATATGGTAAGACAGGTAGGTGGAGGAATGGTAATGTGAATGAGGTTGAGGTTTGAGGAGAGCCGTCTACATTCCGATGCTTTCCATATTAATGAATGTGGTCGGACTGGGTGACTCAATGTGGCGTTCGGGCTCGGCGTTAGCATGCAGAAGTACTTGGTGGATTTAAATGGGATTAGATGTGACGGTGATATTACCGGTCTTTGCACAGGTTACATTAATTTATTTAACAGAGTCGTTTCAAAAACGTAGCCTGGCAACATTCAAACAGTCGAGCGTCTGTGAGGACAGTACATACGTACCTTGGTATGAAATTTAAGTTTTCATATATTTGGAATTAAGATGAGTATCTTTTAAAAGTCAAAACAATAAAATCACACCTATATTGTGTTCTTAGATCGATCGAATCTTTCACTTTGATATCGAACCCGGATACGATAGAACGCGTTCCTCGGCTTCCAGCATCCTGCCGTCGAAATGGCTGGGTCACAGCATCGGCTTCAGGTCCACGGTAATGCCGAAGACGCCGGCGGACGAGCGGCGCGACACGCTCAACGTGCTCATCATCGGCTTCGACTCCACGGCGCGGAACGGCTTCATCCGGCGCATGCCCAACAGCTACAGGGTGCTCACGGAGGAGCTCCAGGCCACCGTTCTCAACGGGTACGTTGCGTTCCATTTATTCCAAATTCTTTTGCCGAATGCCGAAAAAGACCTAGACTTTCCTTTCTAGATCAAATAGGTCAGACATTGGCCGATGAAGGAGTCGGGAGTCTACCGAACCTGTTTGTATATAACAAGAGAGCGATGAATGTAGAAGCACGTCAGCGTTGTAAGGATAAATATATTCGATACTTGGTGTTCTCTGCCTATCTCGTCGGCGACCTGACCTGGTGGTATAATAATAACACTTGAGCTTAAGTCTGTGGCTTCGATATCCGTGCAGGATACGCATTAGTGCTATGAACACTAGACGGAAAAAAAGGCGGGAGATTTTTGGTGCTCAATCCGTTTTCGCGGCCCGGTAGGGACCAGGCGTGATGGCTAAATAGTGGCTGTATGCTTGGGTGAATAAAACACTTGTGTTTGATGTTCAGCTACAACATAGTGGGCGACGGCACGCCGGCGGCGCTGTTCCCCATCCTGACGGGCAAGACGGAGCTGGAGCTGCCCGACGTGAGGAAGAAGTCCAAGGACAACGCCACGCTGGACTCCATGCCGTTCATCTTCTACAAGCTGCGGGAGGACGGGTGAGGGCTGACCCTTCGGCTGACTTTAGGAGAATTCGTGCTGTCGAAGCAGTGAAGGGATTACTAAGAAATGGAAGAGTGCCATAGATCGGTGCAGGCATGTCCCGCCGTGGACCTCCAAAGGCCGAGGAATGAATGGATACGTCGTCTGTCCGAGTTAGATTTCAAGAATGTTATTCCCAGGTGTGTCTCATTTGCAATGCGTGTTTCCAACTCCCGCTCTCCTCGACCACAACGAAGCAAGTATTACCGTGCTCGGACGTAGAGTTCTGCAGCTTTTATTATTTCTTCTTTCTTTCTTATTGTCAACAAAACGTTTGGTCGCGTCCGTGTCAAGGTACCGGACGGCGTACTTCGAGGACATGCCGTGGATCGGCACGTTCCAGTACCGCTTCAAGGGGTTCGTGCGGCAGCCGGCCGACCACTACCTGCGCGCCTTCTACCTCGAGGAGTCCAACAGCGGCAAGAAGTGGTGGCGCGGCGCCGGCTCCAAGTACTGCATCGGGGACACGCCGCAGTACCGCCTCATGCTCAACATCACCGACCAGGTGGGCCGGTGCTCACGTTACCTTCGACGATTTAGATCGGTCTTTCTCAAAGCGGGTGAATGGTTTTATGGGCGCTAAAATGTCAAGCTAAAGGAAACGGACGAGGGGGGGTGAATCGATTTAGAGGGGGAGCGACATATGTCGCAGTAAGTATATTTAAAGTAAAGTAATTTAGGGGCCACTAGAAAATAATTGGTCCTCAAAGTGGGCAGTAGATCTAATAAGTATGAGAGCCTATGATTTAAATGAATATGGGAAATTCGAGGAATTTCGAGGATTTGGGGGAGGATTCGACGACGCGGATACAGGTCATTCGAAGCTCTCCCAACGCGAGGTACCACGTGAAGGTCCCCCCTCTATTCGTAAAATAAGTCCTATCAATAACAGCACGCGCTCTATGACGTTGCAGTTCCTGAATCTGGACGGCAAGCGGTTCTGCTTCACGTTCATAGCCGACATCACGCACGACGACTTCAACATGATCTCCACCGCCGACGACGACTTCGCCGATTTCTTGCGGCAGTTCCGGAGCACCGGCCGCGCCGCCGACACGCTGCTGCTGGTCATGGGGGACCACGGCCCGAGGTTCCTTACCCTCTTCTTTATTTATGGTCACTTGATTTAAAAAAAATGGTAAATATCGGTAGTTAAATGTTCAAAATGAATTTGTATCAAGCGATAATATGCAGATTGCTATAAAAACCGGTTACAGTGAATCTCTC
>DWDX01000620.1:0-24500 GCA_018245675.1 Agara michaeli | reverse complement strand
ACATTTCACCAGTTACGTTTAAGTCCCACAATGGAATAGGTGGTGAGCCTATTGCCATGCACCGGGCACACATCCAGGCTCTGACTCACTACTAGAAATACCTAAATTAGAAAAATCTAACAGTACCCAGCCCGGGAATTGAACGGGATTTCTTATTACATTAAATCTAAATTCATTACATTTTGTTATTTGTCCTCGTACTTAAATTAAATTTACTGAAGCAAAATCGATTAGTTCGACAAATGCTCAGCGAATATCCGCAGATATTTTCCTTTTATGACCGCGTTATTTTGATACTAGTCGGTTTCGAAAACAAACCTGACAGAAAAAGCAATGAATGCGGCGTAGTCAATAAAAGCGTTATTCTGAAATTTGAATATTTGAAATCCACACTGCGAAAATTGAAAAAAAATACGAGAGTGCATCGTTTTAATCACAATGGTTGTTCCAGATGATTTAAACATTTTCTATCATCTGGCATAAATAAAGTTTTTACACTGAAATTTAAAAACATTATTAAGAAATAAATAAAAACAATATACGCGAATGCCAAAGAAATTTTTGTTACATAAAATCGAACACATAACTAAATATTTGTTATACATATAATAATTTAACACAAAGTTTCGCAATTGTGCAATCAAACACGATTGAAAGGGCAATAAGTGAAAACTGTATGTTATTCTAAAATACGTTATATCACTAAAATATAATATAGGTCCATGATATAATTATCATATCAGCAGTTGCAATAACAATACTATATACTTATATCTTCTGCGTGTGTATAATTAAGCTGTTTTTTACTTATTAACAGTAGAATGCTAAAAAGGCTATCTCAACAATAATTGTAGGTAAATATTATAATTTTTTTACTATATTCAAGCATAATGAATATTTACGTACTCGTATATTTACATCAATTGGAGTCCCGCGGGTGGGATCCCGGTGATGATAGGACGGATGGATGTTTGTCCTAACGGCCCGAGGTATTCTCATAATGGGTCTAAATCAGTCTTCCGCTCAGTCTAATAACTGGCAGCTCTGTTTACTAATAGGCTGACTTCCTTTTATTGAATATTTAGAGATGAGCCCCTAAACAATTGAGTGAACAGACAATTTGAAATTAAAATGATGATATAATAACGTTTACTATAGCTTAAAGGGCGCACAAAGCCCGAAGTACGATGACAATTTGAATTACAATTTTATAATTGCTTCCGTTAATTTGTAGTACTAGATTTGAAAAATAAATACTCGCAAAATATATAAGAAAATGATATTCAAGTTCACTCTTGTAAACTATTCACTGATGCTTATTTGAAAATATTATAGGTGTGCTAAGTTTTTAGGTTCTAATAGATTGATGAGTCTCACTGACAACGTCATTAGGTTTGGGACGCCTAACGTTTTTCCCGAGCGCCCGAGATAATTGGAACGAATGTTTCGTCCGCTCAGTCTAATGACTGGCAGTTCTGTTTACTAACGGGACGACCGCCTTTTATTGAGCCGTTAGCGCTGAGCCCTTAAATATTTGCAGTCAGCCGGCTTTTTTACTCTTCAAATGGTGATGTAAAAAGAAGCAAATACTGACATTTATCTTCTAATACAAGATGTAAAGTATAAGTACGGTAAAAAAAGTCGCTCGACCATTATTTTTAATCTAATTTTAATATAGGAAATATTCTATCGACACAAATTTGTACAAATATAAAGTATGTAGGTATTAAAAAATATCAAAGGTGACAAAATAGCATTGATATAGATATTTAGATATTTAAGAAATTCGTCAAATCATTTTACTGGCCAATTTAGGGAATAACGAAAACCAAAATGACTAATTTGTTCATGTCGAGCTCATTTTCTTCATTTCATTCAATTTCATCTTTGTTTTTTACACACTCGTATATCACAATAAGACAATAGTCGAACAATTTTTTATGTGTGCCCCCTAAGAATGTTATCTGATATTTAATATATAATAAGATCATGTAAATAATTAAATCTACTAACTAAATAGAGCTTTAGAAACTTCTAAGCACATTGCTCATATGAAAGTTCCAGATTGCTTACACAGATGTAATGGTAAGCCTATTGAAGCCTGGTAAGGTGGTTTCGCTTGGGGCGGTATCAACGCTACACCTATTGCTCCCGTGAAACAATTGTTATTAAAACTATTTTTTGTGTCGTATTTCGGTTTGATAGATGTGGATTCCGACCCAATTGTATATGAGAGGCAGTCATCTCAGTACTTAAGAGTAGCAACGGATCTGTAGTTAACTTTGAATAGACTGGGTTGACTAATATTAACAAAATATTACATTCATATTATATTTCAGGTGGATTGCGGGTGTACATGGAGAATGCTTAGCTATATAAACAAGCATACACAACGCGTTGGTACTTAGTGCTAAAAGTTACCAACGTACATATATGAGATCTCCGGTTTTCTACACTATTTTGAAGTTAACTTGTAGACACGTTAAATATAAAATAATAATTTTAGGCTACTTCATTTCTTTTGTTTATTATTGATTGAAATTTTTTGGTCTCATCACGAACAAACACTTCGAATTTCTTTTCGCCTCACTTTATTTGAATTTTTTATTTTATATTTGGTACTAGAAACAAAAGTCAATTTCTACAGATAATTGGACCTAATGTTTCGGCCGCTCAATATAAATTACTTGTGTTTCTCGTAGCGAACGATTTTTATTCGGCCGTTTGCTTTAAGACCCTAAATGTTTACAATCGACGATGTTCGTAGCAATTTTGAACTTCATTTGTTTCTTGTTAAAGCACTTTTAAATGTCTGTGTGAATAAAAATATCGTAATTGAATAATACTATTGAAATTCATACAAAATTCATGTTTGCGTCCTTCTTGTTTACTAATCGCTCCCACGTGTTCAATAGTTAATCCCGTCGTTTGGATCTTCTTTAAGATCTCTCTTCCATTGGGTAACGGGCGGGAGCGGGAGAGGGAAAGTGAAAAATGAAAAAACAACAGTTATTTACTAGTTTTTGTAGATTTAAGTTATTTTAGTCCATAATTGTGATTATTATTTTAAATTACTGTTTTTTCTGAGTATTCTCGGCAAATATAGGGCGGCAATAATACTGAGTAAATATTATTATATCTATTTACTTAAAGTTCGCCCATCGATATATCGCGCCGTCTATCGATGCGTCACTTGGAGCAGCGTGACAGATTGATCACCGCGGAAAGGACAACCGCTTGCCCTCTCTCCGAAATGTGCTACTTTTTTATTTCAGTGTTCTATTAAACTTTCTCATATCTGTAGAAACTATGAAATAAAATTATAGGCAAGTTTGACTAAATAGTAGATCGTTTGTTTATATTGTAATAAAGGTGACAATATTTCCAGTACCTACATTCCTACATGGTATATGTAAAGGGCATAAAATGATTCCTTATCCAAGGTAGCGTCCCTTATATTGATTAAAATAAAAAACCTAAGATAGGTTTGCAATTTTTAGCTCATAGCTATGAATCAGATCTAACCTGATCTCGCTTTGAATGAATCCGATTTATTAAGAAATCGTTTCAAACATTTAATATCCATCTGTAACTGTGAATATGATGATTCGTTCAGTATATTAATAGGGCCAACGGATCATAGTTACATATAGTGATCGCCGTGGCTTTCGATTTGATATCGGATACACATCTTTATATTGTACGCACTAGTCTAGAGATGTTACGCTTGGCGCCTCTCAAACAGATGTAACGTAATCAGTTTAAATTACTTAGTAATTAATTAGTAAAAACAATTATCAAGTTTCATATCAAACAATATTCGTATCTGAATTGAAATGAGCAGGTAGATTCCCTGGAAAAATGTATCTGTTACTTTGGGCTTAAATACATAGCTTATCTTACATTTAAAATTGGGTCATCGATATCGCGGTGTCCGTTGCGTCGTTACGGCGCTTTGGGTAGCGGCAGATTGATGGCCGCGCGGAGTGACCGGCGTATTCCCGATTACTTTCCATTTCCTATGTTGCTTTAGAGAGATACACGACATTACTAATAGAGTTTAAAACATCGTAGCATAATAAGTTTGTAAGCAAATATTACAAGTAAACATTATTCATAATAAGGCAGTCTAATGTAACTATAAAATTGAATATACAATTTAAGCGACATCCTCAATAGTATATTATAATGTCAAGAGTGAGAAAATTTATTGGCTTGCTGAATATTTAAGTTTCACCACGGACTTCAATTTTCGCGAGGAATGATCGGTCGCAACTCTTATCTATTCTAAGCTGTTTTCCGAGTTATGTATAGTTACGATTAACACGCGGTGGCTTTATATAATTGTTAGTTGTTTTCAAGTCAAAAACAATACTTTTAAACTGGTAACAGTGCATTTAAAATCCTTTCTCCCTTTTGCCAACAACGACCAGTTTGACTCTATGGTAAAACAAACAATTCCAAACGTTCTACAGATACATCACTGCACGAGAACATTTGACAGTCTTTGGCTGTTCATAAAAAAAAATGGAAATACTTTCATATTACTGCTACTTATTCCGTTCTGGTAAAAAAAAATCCAAATAAGAAAGTATAATCTCCATTCAATAGCTACACTATATCGCTATATTTTATTTTATATCAATAAAGAAATAATTCTTTTAGAAGAATCCGACGTTTTAGTAAAAAAATAAGGATATTCAGGCCATATAATACCTATTTCATGAAAAGCTTTTGAAGAGATCTTTGTTTAAAAGGGTCACAAACCTTTCCTACAGAGGTAAAAATGAGATGTCTCAAATATTGTTTAAAGGGGCGAGTATTTTTAATTGTGACTGCCATAATCAGTTTTGCCTGACATCTTGTAAAATGCGCGCTCTTCTCTGTACTAACCTTTGTCAAGTTTTCTGTTTCTCGAAATAAATTTAAAAAATAATGTACTTTTAGTATTTATTTATGTAATGAATAGAATACAAAAAAAAATTGCGTAGCACAATTCAAGTGTCAAATATCTTTTGTTCCTAAATTGTCTAACCGATTATCTATTCCTCTAAACATAATTTCTTTCCGCTCTTGGAGTTTCTTGTACAAAGTATTTTACAACACTAACTTACTTTGAAGCTATATTGATCTTTCTTTGAAAGTACTCTAATATGTATTTTCTGGAGAAAAATGCGAATAAGGTAAGCTAAGATAAAAATTGGGAATCAGGAAGAATTAAAAAAAAAATATGTAAAGCATTGTTCCAATAACATATTTTATGCATTCATACTTATAAAATAAATATTATTGCCGAATCTTTGTAACTTGAAAATATTGATGGTAACAATATCCTACGTTCACGTTCAGCAATACTTGAATTGATCCTGTTGAAAGGCCTCGTAAATATACAAGCTCAGACAGACGAGGCTTTGCAACACTGTTCTTGAGCGAGACGCATAATTACTGAACTCCGATAGATTTTCACTTCTAGTATTTAAGATGTATGCCATGTATCCAGAATACAATATTTACGGTTTTGTACTATAATAATATGTGAAATAAATTTGATTAAGATTTAAGAATTTCTTTCTCATATAGACTATTGACAGATAGATGTTTCCGAGTCCTATTATTTTAATACTAATTTATTAGCAGTGACGATTTCATATCAAATGTAATACCAAGAAAGTGCCTTTTTATCTGTTTCTCTCTTTTTTTACGTTTCATAAACAGCAAATTATCTTGTATCTACATTAACTTATTTATTGGCAGTGATAAATTAGTTTAAGGTATAAAAGTAACTCATTTCTAGTCTTATGTAGTACGTAACTAAAAAATGTAATGAAGTAACATTTTTTCGTTGTATAAATTCAATTTCTTTTACCACGATTTCTGTTTTTTCTTTTGCTCGTTATTTATCTGGTCGCAGATTGTGTCCGATGTTTTGTTGTTTGTTCTGCACCTAAATTGTCAGCTGTTGATGACAAATACTTAAGGATCTGTTTTTATTTACGATATTTTGTATTTGAAAAATGGGTGATATTTTGTAACATCTAAGAAATTTCATGAGTCTCGTTAACATTGTCTGTAAGCGTCGTTTGAATTTTCTATTAAAAGTTGGGGACAAATGTTGAGTTTATCAAAGGTGCTGGGCCTCGTTCTATCGTACTCGTACTAATAGTTATGACAACTTCGTAAAACCATTGTTATGATTATATGTAAAATAGTTTCCGCAACTATTTGTACTGGTATGTAAGCAAACAATTGATGGGTGATTTGCTGTTAGCTCACTGATTCGCATTGAATCTCTACTCTATGAATACAAGAGAAAGGTAGAGACTTATCTTAGGACAATTACTTTAAGTTCGAATTTTGGCTTAGCCACTCGTTCGAGTATCAGTAATATCATTGATGTGGGGACACCCTGTGTCCTCGACAATGTAGGAAACAGCGTTTGAATTTAAATATTTAAATCAAAAACATACACTGGAAACACTTGTTGGTTTTGGTAGTTTAAATTGAAGTAATTCGTCATTCGTTTCTAGACATATAAACGAGAAAGGTGCTGGCATTTTATAAATGTCAAACTTAATTTGCATTGTACGAGTGGGGCTCAGTTAGAAAAGTTTTAGTTCGAATAGACGACAAAATCTGTCGACGTTTGAATGACGCCGTTAATCCCATTCAGCGAGTTGACTGTCAGAAGCGTTTGTAAGAATTATTGCCACATGACTTCGCGGCCCGGCGAATGTTACAAACCGGCGCATATAAAACAAAACTTCGTCCATTTAAAAATATAAGGTATTTCTGTTTGTGTAGGATTCAGTGACTAAATCAATAGAACATACTATTTTTTATAATTTTTAACGATATAAGTACCTACATAAAACATCCTTTTGAAGTTAGCTTTCACAAAATTTAATGACCGCTTTAGTTGTTGAAATTAAATACAAAGAATACAACGATTATATTTGAATGAGGTAAATTCTGCTTTCATATTATTTTATCGTTGTTAAAGGATACTCTGTTCAAAGGATTCCAAAAGTGCATTCGGAAACATGACGAAGGACTAGTTCGCTATGACATAACGATACTTATGGTAAGTGATTCTAAATTTTGTTGCTATGTAGCTTTTAGAGTTGGAAAACTTTACAAAATTCGTCTCCAAATATTTCCAGTCACTTTCCAAATAAATATCGTTTGTTATTCTGAGACGATTAATTTTAATACGACTTCGAGAATTTTTCATTAAAAAGTAAACATTTACAGTCCATACCGACAGTAAAAGCAGTACGTGGCATTTCGATCAGCTCCAAATCAACAATATCCAATAAGTATTGAGTAACGAGTAGCGAAATGTACAAGAAAATCGGAATTTCTCATTGAGCAATGACAAGCGAGAATTTCTTTGTATGTGTTCCATACAAATAGGCGATGAGACGAATTGCGATTCCAGTGCAAAATTTCTTCGTTAAACAAATGACTACACTCAGACAAAGCCACTGGGCGGGTGTTTTATTTGACAACCTCACGTCTGCATGTTTCTTTGCTTATTGATTTGGAAAGGAAATGTGATAAGCCTTGAATTTGTTTATGTTATTCTCTACTGAGAATACTATATGTATCTAGTTATTAACTGGAAGCGCTCATATCACTGAACCGGTTACAGTTTCAAGTGATTTGTAAATTCAAACGACACCGGGCGCGGTCAATACTTGTATTGGTTACCGTCAGGCGCAAATTTTCACGACGGTTTCCATGCTTTGGAGGGCATTTTAATAATTTTAAGCCCCCTCGGAGGCCTTGAAAGCGGCTTAAATACATTAGACAGATGGGTTGGCCACTATGTATGAGTAGGTACGCCGCCTCCACTCTGCACTGGAGCACCGTGGTGGAGTATGCGCCAGGACTCAGCGAAGTTGCCGAGCTCAACAGTGACACGTAAAGCGTGATGCAATGATGGGATGCGAACCTAATCAACTTGAGTGCTAGCCACGTATATACGAACTTGTGTATTCATTTTCTTAATGCGTTACCAAAATACGTTTTACTCAAACTGAGCGCAGGGATTCGTTATATATCCATAAACTCATCCGCGATTTTTTTAAAGATTATTTTGAACATGCTTGTGAAATCGTTTGTAGTAGACAGGGTTTTAACCAACGTTATTTATATAAGTAACGAAGAATGTCAGTTTCATGAAATTTTACGTATTATGTAGAACATTCGGGATTCCACTTTTTGGTCCCACTGTTGGGTATATGAAAGAAGTCAAAAGATACCGTAAATTGGGGTGTTGGTTTGACAGAGGTCCGGCCAGGAAGTTTCAGTGCACATTGCAAAAGTAGAAATTTATCATAATATATGTTATGTATATATGTACATATATCCTATGTTAATAAAAAAGACAGATAACATTTTAACTTAGTCAAATGAAACGCTTATAAAACGCGTACGTAATCCTTGCATATAATTAACATACCGAGCGTAGCTGGGCGATGTTTTATTTAAATAAGGCCAGAATTTCCAATTTAAAAAAGGTAAAACGCCCTTATCGGGTCACGTCGCTGGTAAGATAGTGCTACCGCTATTCTGTCGGTCATAAGAATGCTGGGTGGCTGCCTATGACATTATTAAACTCGAGCGCATCTTTGCCGGCGTGACGCTAAAATACTACGTGACAGAGTTGCACAATTGAAGTTTACTTCCTGAAAAATCTTCTATACCGAAATTCTGCGCGGATCCAAGCGAATAAATAAAAAAGTGGCGTCCACACGGGGCACTTGCGGGTGTCCCGCATAAATTATGCTGATGAAACTTTTACTTGGAGTAATATTATAGCGTGCGTGGCGGCCGTTAGGTACCAATATCGATTACAAATATTTATCCAAGTTGCAAATTATTACAGTGTTGTTTATATATCATCGGTTTATTCTTAAGTGAGTAGGTATGTATGAAAATTCAAGGCCGAAAAACTTCGAACAGGGGTTGTTAGATATAAGACATTCTCTTGTAATTCCTAGTCTGAGCAATACAGTTGTAAATGACGCGTTCCGTTTATATAACGACACCACACAAAACGAGACTTCAGTAATTGCTGTAATCAGTAGTTTAATTGGTAGTTAAAATGTTATTTAAAGGTCAAAATCTTATATGGTATATTATATTAGCATTAGGTGTTAGTTCGCAGTTTTTAATTTATTCCATTAATTATTATACATATATGACTTGGATTTGGTTGCATGTCCGTAAAAACGATTAACATTACATTTTCATGGTTACTAAGTCCTTTTAACTCAAACAGAACTGTATGAAGCTAAGACGCATTAATTCAAGTGCAACACGAAAAATGCATTAGCGGAGCGGCTCGCTCGTTTATCATTGTCCTGCAATGTCTCTTTTGGGAGCGGTCGACCTAGTGGAGCGATATTGAGTCGTACATTAAAAATATATCGCCTTAACTAACTTTTAATATTACCTTAAGCGAAAGCCATGATTGCACGGCATCTCAATATATTTCTCACGTAGCTGATTGATTTTAAACCTTTTATATGTGCGAGTATGTATGCGTATATTTACGCGGTATTAAACATACGAGTACTTACTCTTATAACGTCGCGCTACGCGACTGCAACAGCAATTTTCTGTACTTTCAGCTGTTGTATCTGTTTATCTGTTATGTCTGTTGTATATGTGTTTCACATTGTATTTTTAGTATCCTTTGGATGAACATGTAGTAATTTGCAATAATATCCATTGCGTGTCATACAGATAGTACTATACAATTATTATTTTTTGGATAATTTAAGGGGGGAATTGTTAACACAATAAATATTTCGATACTTCAAAATTTTACATATTTTATTGTCAAAGTCAACATAACATATTTGGATACAATATGTTGGAGACGATTAGGAGAACTATACGATTTCGTTATATGTATGTATTATTTATTTAATTTAGCTTATCCTATCAGTTACATATTATAGTCTTATATCGTTAGTTACCATTAATATATTATGTAATAAGTTACAACATTTTTTAAAGAAAAAGTATGTCCATTGTTCACAAAAGTTACACTTAAGCAAGGAGAATGAAAATATGATTTAATTAACTTTACATGGTAGATATATAAATGTTAATCTTTTTAATACAAATTAAACTAATTAAACATTTTTAAATTGCCACCTAGCAGCTAAAGAATAACAAATATTTTCAGTTAAATAAGTTAATATTTGAGAACATTAAAAATAAACATGTTCATGAAATTAAGTAAATAAATGATAGTAAAAATTTATTTTTGTGAAACGTCAGCATTTTATAAATTTGACCATTACAATGTTTTATATTGTATGTTCATTAGAAGTTATGTAAGCTTTTCATTGCAAATCGATAAGCTAGTGTTAAGGAGAAATACGTGGTGTGCATTTCGAAATCACTTTTTGAGACCCGAAACTATAAAAGGCTTCAGTTTATACCCGGTTTCAATCAATGTTACCTACATTCACAAAGCTACGTTTTTATCGTATATTGCTTACAATAAATGAGTACTTTTTGTAGTTGGAAATTATACAGACGAACGCGAATATTCTCTTCCATATAATAAGTATAAAGAGGGTCTTTTTCCAACAATTTCCGGAGTGAAATTATTTTATCACAGCGTTCACGAACGAACTTCGCATTTCTTTTCAGCCAATAATAAGAGTTATTCATGCAGGTTATTATTATAAAGCCGGTTTCAGGAGGCATTAAAAAAACAGAAAGGTAAATAAACAAAAGTTCGAAAAACGCTAACTACCAATGAACAATAATTTATCTTTTTCATTTACGTGCGAACGAACGCTTAGTCGCTCGATACGTCTTAGTCAGGAGACTAAATGAAGAAGTGTTTTAATTTATTTCTCTATACATACACGATTAATTATGGACAAAAATATATTTACATAATTATAATTACAGCACCACATCGCGTCGTTTTAAAGTTTCATCGCGCACACGTACAAAAGTAATGAAATATCAGCGATGCAAATCATGTCATTGAACAATACCTATCATATATTTCCGAATTTCAATTATTATAATATTACCAGATAAAATTAAATTACGCAATTAATGAAATCGTATTGTATCAATGACGTTTATACGAATAGCTCTAAAATTATTTTCCTATTGCATTTTATTGTCGCTTTAAATTTTTGTGTCTTATTGCCTTGTTTTGTAAATTATAATAATTATACGTATTTTTTTTAATTACAACTTATGGTAACTTTAGTTAGTAAAATTTGACATTATTTATTAACACAAAGACATAACCGGAAATAATGAAATGAGTGAGAATAAAATTTACAAGTTAGTATTGTATACTAGCAAATTATCCTTGTATAAAAACCTATGAAAAAACATTAAAAACTATCATAGTCACCAATGAGACATTTCATAGACAGCAGTTACATAACAATTATTATAATACATGTATGTACTCTTAGTATGTTAATAACAACGCGATGTGAAGCTTAGGGTAGCTTTCGCTCTTTTCACAAAAATGTTACGTTCCAATTTCTCTATCTTCAAATTCAAAACACACGTAAGTATCGCAGTACAGTTAGCAACAAGGCGTACAGCTGTGGTGGCAGGTGGTGTGTAAGATACTGGTGCGCGTGCGACGCCGCTGGGCGTACTCGTGTGGGCAGGTTGCGGGCACGCTGCCAAGCGGCGCCTGACACCATGGGCTCCTCGGCGAAACCGTTCATACTGAGTTCTAATCCTGTTAAAAGTAAAAATGATATGAACTCTATGGAATAGAAAAAAAATTACGAACACGTTTTATTTACTATTGTTTTTTCGTTCCGAATTATTATCAATGCACAAACGCAATTTAAGAAATGATTTTAATGATTCTCCGGAAAAATAGGTAAGGATATAAATTTTTATTATATCTTTTTATGTACTTTCGTTGGCGTGTTATTGACATATACGAAGACCTATCCCATGTTTGTTTATTCTCATCTCAAAGTAATACTCTAAAAGCACTAGTATGACTGTAGCTTTCTCAAGAAAAATGGTGACAGCTTCCTTTTAAATAGATAATTTAGTTGTAATTACTGTTATAAATGTTGAATGTAGGTACATATGTTGATCATTAAAAATATTAATTAAATGTAATGGTATATTAATTTATTAGTTATTGTAGGCTCATGCCTATTCCTTGCCCTTTTGATTCTGATAATTGCTTTAACGACTCCTAGATCAAACGAAATAGATGGTTTCTTTTCAAATTAAAACAAACTACTATAAAAATATTACCATCTACATATTATAGTTACGATAAAAACTACAAGTTTCTAGTAAGAAATTATTATTTCTACGAAATCAAATTTATTCAAGCCCTATACAGACTTTGATTACCGTCTAGTTTCTGAGTAAGAAATGTTGAAAATGCAGACAATTTATTTGTCTGTTAGTTTTAGAAGACGAACAGATAATTACCCAAGAACACGAAAGCCCTCTAATATTTATTATATATTTTGAATGTCAACACAAGTAATATTGTAGTTAGACTGATTAGATAAAATTTCAATGTTAATTGATTGCAAGTGTTAATTAATTATCATAATGAAGGAGTTTAAATTCTACATTTTCATTCATAGATAAGTCTATATTTTAAACAATAACACACGGAAAAAAGTCTTAGTCGGATTGTATAACTTTGGTACCTACTTGTAAAAACCACTTATACCGTTTGTATTTTTGTGGAAATATGGATACAGGAATTATAAGCCCTAACGATTTCTACAATAAACGGCATAATACGATTTTGAACGATGTATCGAAATTGATAAAGTGAAACTTACTTCTTAATCTACAAATAGATAGAAACATGGCATTAATAATTGGCAGTCAAATAGCTAAGACAATGCGAAGTCAACAATGGATTGATGTTATAATACGCGACCCATATAATGTAAATGCACAAAACACTTACCGTCACTACGAGTGTCTACGAGTACCTACAGTACCTACTGTAAATTTTTATGCCTTAAATTTATTCTCGACGCTTTGCCGATATCGTATTTTCCATGTCTCTATCTATGACAAACTAAAGAACTTACTATGCAAGCTAACTTGGCTCTCCATTTTCCCCAAAGCATTGACAGAAGCGCACACATAAGTCCCATAATCGCCCGGTGCCAACGATTTGATCGTCAAGTTCATCCATAAAGAGTACTCGTTCGTCGCCGTTTCCGTTATACGAAATTTTGGATTATCCAGCAGTTTGTCGCTAACGAGGGCTGCGAAAAAATTGGTGTTTATAATGTTTTGCAAACAAAATCTATTTAAGTTGATTTGTAAGGCCGTGGATAAAATAATTTCATTTTATTGTCGAAATTGTTTGGATAAATTACGTTACATGAACAGAAATAGCATCATTACAATCATATATATGTTTACGAGTAATCAATTATAACTTTAACTAGATTTAAACCAACATGGCTAGTGGTAATCAATGATGTAACAAACAATTTAAATCATAAAAAGATTTAGGTATATACTCGTATTTGCGGATCGGAAAATACAGGGTTCTGTTATAAAAAATGATGTTATTTTATTTCGTTCGTATTCGTATTTAATTCACTTACAATCTTCCCTATACCAGGAGTTCATGGCTTTAGGGGAAGCTTCTATGTAGCACTGGAGTTCCACGTCGCTTCCCAGAGGTGCACCAACGAGTTGATTCGTTACTTTTACTTGAGGAATGACTGTCAATAAAAAGTTAATTGAAACGTAGTCCGCATATATTACTCTTCATAATTGAAAATAGTGGAATAAAAAGATTTATAAAAAACAATATAAAATCAATCAACTGAGATTTTTAAATGACCAAAAATTACTTCATATAAATTCCCGTCAAAATCATTCCAACCGTTTCGGGAATTAATCGGAATAAACAGACCAAAAAAAAATTAATTAAGAACTGTTTTGTTTTTATTATATTTACGATATATAATTTCATATGCATTTAGTAAAACGTTACGAGAAAGTCCTTACAGACATAATTCAATTTTATTATAGTACTATCTATATCTATAATATAGATCATTATATCTATTATATATTAGAATGTTTTGGTGTTGGCTTTAAAGCCGTAGTAGTATCACCTCCACTTATACATAGATACTCAAACGTTCCCCGGTTTTATTATTGAGAACATTAGACCCCATAACGTGTTTTTAAGATTCCTCTTCTTTTTATTTTGTTAAATCGTACAATAAGCAGCAATAGTATTGTTTATTGAAAGTTGCAAGAATTTATGGTAAAGAGTAAAATTACAAGAAGTTTGAAATGTAAAGGGTTAATACCCCTTTTGTTGAGTGCAAACTGTTTACCTTACTACGCAAGTACGTTACTACGTCTTTCAAATTAATGAATAACTTGCTAAGAAGCTACTTTAACTGTAACTCCTTGCGATAAAATCTTTGTATATAATTAATTTTCATGAATCATGCAATTTTTGTTCATTGAAGTCATATCTATTTAGATCTATCTTGCACTAATAAGGCTATCACGAAAGTATTTCAGTGGCTCTTTTCAATTCCAACTCCTTAAAAGACGAGAATACTTAACTTGCTCATCTATACATGTAAATAAAATTAAAGTTTCTGTTTATGACTTTAAAATAACTGTGTTTTCTCAAACGTTAATACCTACTTATTTAATCGATAGGTAAGTACTTAAACACAAAAAAAAACTGTCTTTTGTTTGTCCGAGCTAATATCCGGAACGGCTGAACCGATTTTAATAGCACTTGCACTGAAAGATAGAGGAGGTTACAGAGCAACATACATAGAGTAACACCGCGGGACACAGCTCATTACGTAATAAAATAAACTAATAAGGCAGCCTACAAAGTTAACAGACTATAGGTTAATACTATAGGTTATATATATAGGTTATACTTACAGTGGACTTGTACGTGATATCGGCGACTAACTGTGGGGGGCACGTTGTTAGTGGCTATGCAATAATAAGCGCCCATATCGTTCCGCTGCACGTGATTTAGCTCCAGTATCTCTCCTTTATGCGTTTCCACAACTGAAACAAAAACGAGAATAATTGTAGGGCATATACGTTACACAATATTTTTCTTCTATAATTGCATATATATTATATATAATTCTTTGAAATATACAGTATTATTGACGTGTCTAATTTAATAAGGCTTATAGAATACTTTTTAAACAATCCAACGGACACGCGAGTGGTCCCTTTTGTCACATTTTCGGAAGTGTCAATAACAAATTTATTGTTCGTATCAAAAAAATTATTTGCCTACTCCGCAGCAGTAGCAAAAGTTATATTAATTTAGAGTTATATACAAAAGAAAACTGATTAGATACATATTATATATAGGTAAATTGATATTCATTTAGTAGATCGTACGTCCTATTTTGTAACGGCGGTAGTAAAATTGAAAACCTATGAATGTCGCCCAAGAGGAAAAAAGGGTTGAGATGAAATTTGGGTTTAACAGGTCGTTTTTCGATGTTTAGAGAGCCGTATAAAACGAAGTAAGCAACTGAAGTCAACGCACATCTGGTGTTTGGCGAAACTCATTTCTTCTTTTAAAATTAGAACGACCGTATACAAAAACAATCATTTTTGGGGTTCTTCTAAGAATTACCAGCATGTTCCTATAAAACATGAGATCTTTACTTAAACTTTATATATTTTTACTCCCAAAACGTCCAGTCCTTAAAAATCTACGGTAGCGGCAATAAACCCCGGACTCTGAACGATAGAACAAAAGCATGAATATACTAAGGATTTTACATAAAATTCATTTTAAGGTGAAGTTTTCTTTACTCAATAACGTGAATCTTTATATTTAGGAGTACGTTTATTGGTACATTGTGTCCATGCCCTTATAGAACGCTGATTTCTGACGATTATTATTATTTTGTCTAAGTTCTTGAAAATTATTTCACAAAATTTCACGTATCTATAACATTTCGCCTGCTTCAGGTTGATCACATAAAAAGTTTAGTCAAAGACCCTCATGTAACGAACCCTTACGTAAGGGAATATCTTTAAATTTTTACAGCCGATATTATGTTACAGTCGTCGGGGATGCTTTTCGTTTTAATATCAAATTTGGCGTATAAAAATAGGGTTACTCTACACAAGCCGAGGGCCGACTTTAAATATTCAAGTTAACTGATACGGTCTAAAAATGTCACAGAAATAAAACATTCCTGAATTTTCCATGTAGTTAATGGAGGCTTACTGTTGGGATCACCGTCGATACAACGGAATGCACTTAACAAAACCAAAACAGTAAAATAAACCAACATTACCTCACCCGTAATGTCTCTCACTTTGACAAATGTATATCTGTGTTTAATTTACAGTCTATGGAAAGGTGTCTTTAAGACAATTAATTATAGACAAATGTTTGGTGAAACAAAAAAAAATTTAAATATCTTTTATCAAAGCCAACTCAATGTTAATTTAAAAAATAGAGATTTATTACTACTTTTTCGCAATTTTATGACAGTTATATACGTATTGCTTAAATTTTTTCATGGCGCATAACGAAGCCATCCGTTCTTACTGTGCTCGTGTCGAACTAAGCAGTCAGTAGTCGGTTAATGTTCGGAGGGCGTTTGTAAGTTTAGTCCATCGGAATTTGAAACCGTTGGAGCGCGAAAAAAATATTCGTACGCTGCTCGAGTAAGGATGGAATGAAGCGTCGACGTCGAGTGCCGCGTTTCTCGTTCTACGGAAATATCGTCCATTCTGGAATCGCTTTCGAGTATAAAATCTTTTATTATGCGAACACGGTTCATTTAACGCGGCATTAAGTGAATTTGTCGAACAACGTACTTTAAAGAATGAACGGGTAAAAGAGCTATGAAATGATGAATGGGAGCAAAATTACGAGATTTCACGTCGAGTGGTTTTGTATTGAAATTAATTTCCATAATTTTATAGGTACGTCCGTCCAAGTAAACTGACAGTTCGAAGCTCTTTGTAACTATATAATGTTCGATTTATTTATTTTACTCAGCACATATTCTAACTGAGTTGAGGTGAAGTGAGGTGAGGTGTCTTATTGGAATTGTTTATGCGATATTAACATTACAAAGCAAATTATAATAAAAAATTAAGACACCTGAAGATCTTTCAAAACAATGTAGCAACAATACAACAAATTTATTGAAAATTGATTTAGTTACAGCGTTTAGTTAGATTTCGTTACAAATTTGTCATATTCATGCCCCACAGGCTAAAAATTTCGTTACAAAGATAAAGATATATTTTTTGGATCTCGTTGTGTTCGAGCCGTGAAGTGTTTTTGTATATAAATAAAACGGAAATATGTCTTCCAAGAGTTAAAAGAAATCACCCCAAAAATCTGTCATTCGTTTCAGTTCTAGCTAGCAGCTGAGCTGGATGAGCCTGCATGGTTCTTTACGAGACATAAGGACCTCTCTTAAACACTTTGTAGTACAATTTACGATTTTACCCCGTATTGTACAGTTTTTTTGCCATACATACTAGCCGTATTTGGCTGCAACGTCGCCTGGTGGGAAGCCTCAATAAAAATCTTATCTTTCGAAATTATAGAATACCATAGCAACCGCACGTATAGTTTACATTAATCTTCGGAATTAATTTACATCTGGTTCGTGTGCTGCCATAAGATCCCACTTCTTTGTTAGAATTCATCTGTTACTGACATTTTAATCCGAAAAAAGAGGCCCTCTCCGTCGACTATAAAGTCGTACGTGACCGAAATAAAAGAGCATAACCTAATTCGGAGCTTTCTTCGAGTAACTAGGAAAACAATTTCAAAGAAAATACGTTTTCACATCGATTTAAGGTTTCTCTTATCAATAAATTGATAGCTTATTGAGTTGACTCCAAAAGTTAATCTTAAAGAGCGAGGAACTATTTCTGCGTCTGCCGGCTTCTGTTTTAATTCGCTTCTTTAAAGCTCTTTTACATTCGCCCGAAGTCCGAACAAAAAGTAATTAAGGTCGCTTTCTGTTGCGATAGTAAATGAACCAGAACGTCTCACTGAAGGATTCTTTAAATATCTACTTTTTATACACTTGGAGATATTTTACTATGATATAGGATATAATAAATCAATTATTAAATATAATAAATCAATTATTAATTATATTTGCTTTCTGAGATTGCAATCCATTGCATTTACTAAGCCATCATTGTTTACAAGTAAAGTCGTTTGTCTGAGATATGAATTAGCCATTTATTTTGTCGAAAGTCTTCATCATTCTGAAATGTGTTTTGTAAGGCATAGTTATTATTGTGTATATTAATCATAACAATGAGACCATCTGTACCCATCCCAAAGGTGACTGCAATCGGCATTGTTTACCTTGTCACATTGTTTGCGATATGCCAAAACGCAAACGCTTCGATAAATGGTAGCAGGTTATTTTTATTCCGGGTAATAAATGTAAAGTATTACTCGTGTCACTTTTCAACCGCATTGCCTGGAGGTTGTGTGAACACAAATTGCGGTCATTCGAAAGATTCATTATTGTAATACCCATAGTGATTTTAATATATTTAAAGAGATGAATATGACAAACATATTACAAACGTTTGTATACATTTTTACTTGACATGAAATTTCATCGTAGTATTGTGTATTGTAAATAATACTGTTAATGTTATTGGGTGATAAATATATTTCACATAACTCAAAACGTAATAATGATCAGAGTCGGATAAATTAAGCAATTCAAATAGGAATAGGTTTTAACGATTTTTTTACTAAATACATATGTATTAATTCAATTATACATTACGATTACTTCTTTTCTGTTATACATATAAGCGTCGGTGTCTAAATGCTACTACAATACCACAGACATTTTATTGCCTAACATGGACTCATAGAATGAAATTCATAGTGAAAATATGATTACATTTTGTAACCGGTCAATCCTATAAACTCGATTGCTTATTGCTTGTGTTACATGTATATTAATTAAAGAAGCTATGACTACTTAATAATACTTTTGTAATATCACACAATACACATATAAAGATACTAAGCGAGCGGTTCTTAGTTACGTATAGAATATAAGGTACCGGTGGTTCGTCCGTAATCCAGTGTTATTGGCGAGTAGGAATAAAATTTCTCGTCACGTCTACCATCGTGTGCGCTGTAACTTGCTACTGACGAAATCTCTCAATTAGAAAGAGATTGTTGGCGGTTGGTTCGAGGAAAAGTAGGAAATGTTGGGATTGCAAGATATTGTTGCGATTATAAATCTAACAGACATATTGGCTTGGTAGATAGATTATACGATTTCTTAACTGTATGTTCGGATTATATATTCTAGATTGTAAATCTTTAAGTAACAATAATAATTAATATATGTATAATAATATCTTGAGACATCCTCACAGACGGCAATCTTATCACAACTGGGTTTCTAACCACTAAATCAATAGGCCACTCATATGGAAATATTAGATAAGTAAAATGATATAAACCAAATTCTATCACAGTTGACTGATTCATAAAATATGTAGCAGGACAACGGTGCCACTATATTATTAATCATAGTTGTCGTCTCAGTGGGCAATGCGTGTAGATTAAAAATATATTTAATATGAAAACAGTACCTTGTGCTAATATAACTATATGCATGATAATAATGATGACGAATTAAGTCTATGTAAATCTGACAGCATGATACTGACACTGAACATGTTTGAAAAAGTCTCACTAGTCGGCAACGTGAAAAATACAAATGGCCTCCGAAATAATGTTTTACATTTTTCTTTTATTATTATCATTTTATTCAATTATTGTTAAATAACATTTTTATATTATAATATTATTATTATCGGCCGTTTAATAATAAATTAGGTAAGTAGTTCGTCTTAGTAAGACGTTAATATAGTGTGAAATATATTTTCTGTACTGAGAAGGTTTCATAAGACCGCAATGAAGGTAGCCTTAAGGCGGTGATCGACTGCCTCGCTCGGATTACAAGACGGACGCTAAGTTTCTCTAATATGTCAGAAGTCACGTGCATAATGGTGTGCTGAAATTCACATAAAATGCTTAATCATTTGGTTTAATACAATTTACCGCTACCTGTAGTCTACATAAGCATATTATACGACTAAATATAAAATGTTCATCAGTTGTTTAGTTACCATATCGTTATCGTCATTCTAGCGTTTGTCTCTTTTAGAGACGCGGTTCGCTTACCTGCTCTTTTTCTTCCACAGTCAGTCACTATGAGCGCAGTCGTATTTAAATAATAAATTTGCTCCGACCGAAAACACGTACACCGTACTCTTCGGATATTTGAATATTCGAACCTAACAATTAACTGAAGTGGAACACGTTTAGCCGTTATCTATTTTAGGTGTTAAGAAAACATGTTAATTATAATCGCGGGTGCGATATTTATGGAACTGCAAGTAATTACTGCACAAAATTTAGTGACCGTTTTAAAACTGCGAACGTTAACGAAAATGTTTCATCGCTTTTTTGCTGTGTCGAATTTATTTTTGACTACATTTAAATTGGATAATAAAGTAACATTAACATGTAATTTATCATGGGCTAAGGATGTAATTTGCATTTTACAGGAAATATTTATTCTGGTCGTAGATATATTTAACATGTACACGTACATACACGTACCTAAGTTACCGGTTGCACAAGGTGAACCAAAGGTCAGAGCTAACGTTGGGTTATGGTGATAACTTGACGGAGACGTTTGCTGAAATAGAAATCCTGCAAATATTCTTATTTCGGTTATTATTATTATATCTCTAAAACATGACAGACATTTAATCAATGATTAGGACAATAAATCAATAAATATGTATATAATAACAATCTCGCGTTAATATGTATATAGTAATCAAAAAACTATAATTATTATGTATTATTTAATTTAATATTATTGAAAGGATCTTAATGAGTTTTGATACAGTTTTTAATTATTTATATTATTCTCTTTATCAAAACTTATTCGATTAATTGCCTTATTTAGAAATGAAAATGGCGGATATTATGCCTCTGCTATATTTATATTGTTTTTTACTTTACAGAATAATGACCGTTTCATATGAAGTATCACTAAAAGTAATTACAATGCTCTTCAGACAGATTTACCTACAACATAAAGGTAGGGCAGATACGGATGAAATTTTTTAATAAAGACTTTAATATTCATTCTACGAGAGTAACGTGTATCTAGTGTGTAATAAAAATCTACATAAAATGAAGATACGTTGCATGTAACATCCAGTTGAAACCTCGAGCGCAAAGTAAATTATCGCTGGAAATCTGAGCCGCGATGTATGTGCGATCCTGTCGCGGTCCCGCGGTTATGACATTATTAAACTCGACCGCACGGATCCACTGACGCTAAAAAATACGTGACCGTTTTACTCAATTTTTCCCCGTTGAAAAACAGCCCTCCACAAATTTAAGTCCGGTACTGACAGCGCGAATAAATTATGTTAATGAACGCTTTGGAAGCGCATCCGTTGATTCGCCCGATAGAGCCGTGCTTTTTCTTCAATCTACATAATAACCAACAATCCAGCATAGGGTTCCCGGTTGCATGTGCTATTCTGCCGTTATAAACGAATTTTACGCTCGCATGAAATGCTCACGGAGGTATTATTACGTTCCACGTAAAGGCGGATTAGTTTTAATGAAATGATGTTTTTGCTTCGCTTGATTCATTTAATGTTGAATACGCTCTACAAACGGATTGTACACGAATGGCTCATGAGCACGGTAAAAACTAGTTTGAAAATATAAATGCTGCCAGTACTACAAATTCTTTGGTTATGAAAATAACCAGGTAATAAGAGAATGATTGTGAAAAATTCCTAAATGAAACTTACACGTTAAATCCATTAGTATTATGTCCATATGCGTAAAATGTATTCGTCCGTGAAAAAAATAAAATAAAAAGGTGTTTTTCTTTTCAGTGTAATCTGCCACGCGAGCCTCGAGATATTTAATTCATAAAGTTTTATGTAGTCTGTTCATAAATTTTTTTATGAAGCCTCGTGATTGACGCGACACATTTGCACGACTATGATAATAATTTATAACTTAATTGTATTTCAGGTCTTTGTAAGCGCGTCGGCCCAAACCCGTTCACTTACGTATATTCTACACCACTTAAAATTTTTTGTACTTACCTATATAAAACACGTAATATTTTTTGTTTTATGTTAAGAGAGTAGCGAAGGAGCTGGAAGCAGTCACGAGTGACCGCTCCCGCCCATGGACATCTGAAACCGACCTCTGATAGGGCTCTAGGGATGGGACTGTTAGTGTGAATACAGTTAATAGGTGTTAATAGGAATTAGTTGGTGAGTATTTCTTAGTAACAGGCCTGCAGGAATGGGACTGTTAGTAAAATTAGTCCAGTTAGTATTTGTTAGTGTAAGTGCAATTAGTATTTGTTAGTATCCGCCCTTTCAAAGGTATATATCAAAATATCAAAAGTATAAAGTTAATTGAATCTCAATGGAAAAACTGTAGTAAAATTTATAATTTAAGCCATGTTTACACGCGGCTCTCTGTAACACATTAGACCGAATCTGTGCCGTCCATTTGACATAGTCAAAGTTTACATGACGGAGAGCAGAAAGCAAAACTATATGTGTAACATTTGCTATGCATACGTTAAATTACACAAAACTAAATCATATTGTCAATGTCAAACTGAGGTCTTAGGAAATGTTAACAAACACACATATAGAATGGTCAAAGTGAAACCAAGGTATCTTTCCTATGTTTGAAAAATTTCGTATAGAAGATAATACACAGAAAACTGTCAGATGTTTATATGCCTACCATGATTATATTCGGGATTCCTTTCTATACAAGAACGTCAAGAACGTTCAACTTTGACAATAATTTAACGAACTAGGGCTAACTTTCGACCTAACTAGCATAATTAATGTTACTACTTGCACAATCTTATTTATCCCACAGATCTTTGCTCTGGGTGGGAGTCGAATCCAACAAATGCCGATTCAACAATCACGTTCACTGACCACTACACCAAAGGCCCCGACAAACGTGACGTCGGCTACATCAAATTCATATTCAAATTCAAATTCAGTTTTATTCATTATAAGGTACATACATACACTCAATGAAGGTCCTGTTTTAGTCATCTTACCGGTGAAAAAAAAAAACGTCGCACAACATCAAAAACACATTCTTAATCGAAATAATAGATTCTATTGTTTTTGAGCTATATTAGAACATCTATACATTAGAATAGAGTAGTATTTACTAGAATTGTGTATTATATTTCATCGACTGCGACGTGGTTGAATGAACTTTATTGGGGTAAATTTATTACAGATGCCAATACTTGAGTGTTTGCGATGCGCGATCTATTTTTGATTAAAAAAAATTAAAAGCCAAACCAGAGAATTGATTTGTAATATAAAATCCAATGCAAACTCTATTTAGGGAATGCTTGAAAATTTTTATAAAAACAATTTTGTTGAAATTAAATTACGGTTTGCTGTTTTATTCAGATTAAAATTATTTTGAATAAGTTGACGAGTTACAAGTAATTCAATCTATGCAGGTTTACTTCTACGGCGCCGAATCGTGTAATGAGTATTGAACAATCCGGACAAAATTATAGAAAATATACAAAGCAGAGCCATACACGTTCAGTTGATCAGTTTGAAGGCAGAGGTACAATACGGATGGACGTAAGTATAATACAACTTGACTTGGGGATAACAATTTTTTAATCTATGACTATACCTACATTATGAACCTTTGAGGTAACAGCGTAATTATGAGCTTCAATAAATACATCTCCGATGTCCACTGCGATTGCAGTGTTTTGTTTACGACTTGCGGTAACATCTAAAACCCAAGAGCCGTCCCGTTAAGTGTTTATTCAACAGAAAAAATAATATCGACCATCATTTACAATACCTTCATGAAAAATACAGACTTAAATGGATACGTTCATATGTGATAACAAGCGGTGATAATGTTATCCGAGACCCCATCATGTAGGTACATACGTTAGCAGATAAGAGAGTAGCTAATAAAATAATGATGTGCACTATGTTGATATCGTCAGCTCTACTGGCAATATTGATAAGCTCTCATGCGCCCCGAGTTATGTGAAAAACAACTTTTTTTGTTGGTGCAATAAAGAGTGATAATACTAAAGTTGTTATGACGTGGACACAGTTATATATCAGTGTGTTGATTACAAGGTGACACAAGCCTAAACGTGATAAATAACATTGCTGTACTTGAATGCGCATAAAAGGGGGGAAACCGGACGAGAAGGACCAAACATCGGGCTCAGTCGCAGTATAAGAGATGCCTGCGTCTCTGACGTGCGGCCCGATCTAGGCTGGTGATGATTAAGTACATGCTACTCGAATTTAAACTTTTAATATAATCGGTATCGATTGAGTGAGATAATTTTCATATATAATCC
>DWDX01000619.1:0-24506 GCA_018245675.1 Agara michaeli | reverse complement strand
GCGGTGCGCGTGCGTTCAAGCGGAGCAGAACTAGGTCTGGCCTCCGGAGGCCAATGAGCACACAGTACGTCATCCGACGACGTCACCGAAATACGCGCGTTGGATTGGACGATTTTGGATGGGACTGTGTGCACAAGTGACGTATTGCAACAGGGTTGCAAGTATGTAGCGGGATATATAGAATACTTATTAATAAATACTTAAATAAAGAAATATAGCGTTGCGGCGCAACCAATAAATTTTAAAAAAGCATTTAATAATGATACTGACAGAATAATAAAGATAACAGCAGTAATATTGTAGTAGTTGTAGTAGTTTCGATTTCAGTCTTCCACTCCGATGGACAAAGGCCAAATCCTGAGTCGCATCTCTCACGGTGAAGGAGGACGTCGAAGATAAATGCTCATTTTAGGGTACTCCATAATTTTCAATAAGGCGTCCGTTGTCTAACCGAGTAATAGATACATATGTTGCAGATAATGATGAAGATACCATTAAAAACGATCGTACGATGTACATAATGTAACAAAAATTAACAAGAGTATTTTCTACGTACATTATAATTCTATTTTTTCAAATAACTATGTTTATAATCAATAGACGAGTACATAAAAATAGCCAGCTGATGATAAATAACAAAAGGAAAGTAATTTTTCAGTCCGTAGGGGGATATAAATAAAACATAGAATGCAATGCATAGCAAGTAAAGTTTGAAAGTTTATCCAAAGTATGCAGTTGTGACAGATTTCACGGGACCGACGCTTAACACAATATTATGGAACGGCGCGACGTCAAGTTGGCATAACGCTGTTTAACTTTGCTCCGCGATACTGAAATTGTAATAAACGTTGTCTTTCTGACTACTTGTACAAATGCGGATAACTGAAAGTTATTTGAATGATAGTTTCTACTGTTACGTTATTTCACTGTACGCTCTGTTCTTTAAAGCAATTTGATTCTGATTCATTGCCGCCATAACCATCCATCCACGACCTCTGTACAGTAAGTAGTGTATTATATTTAGAAACGAAGATAATGTCGCCTAACTTTATAGGGGTTTGCAGACATTTTTTGCAGACAGACAGACGGATTTTCGTTGGTTGTAGATTTAACAAACCTCTTTCCCCTCTTCTTTTTCCAATTAGAGCATATTTCATGAATATATTCGTCAATTAAAGTCTCGTCTGTTAACAATACTCTTAACTTGACCTTTTTTCAGAACGTCTTCGAAAGAAAGTTAGTATATTCTAGAGAAACATAAGAGTATATGAGGTGTAAGTAAATATGTTTCGAATTTACATTAAACAAAAACGGCCCACAATATCAAGTGAATTGCAGCGACAGTTATTTATATGAAAAAGTTATTAATATGCTTCATAACCCAATTAATTTGTAACAAACTGCATCGCCACAATATGTGAAATGATTATTACAGAGAGTAATTAACGATACACGAAAAATAAAGGCTTAATTACTTTATTGAACAGAGGATACCTTTTTTAATTCAATACACTCATACGCATTCCGCATAATGCATTATTAAATACCGAATGAGCTTTAATCATTGGGTAACCGTGGTCACCGACAGTACCTAAATTCCGGCTTCGCGTATCGGGGTTATCAAAGCATAGCGATTATATTGATCAAACACGCTTTTTATTGCAGCTTGACTATTAAACAGCGAGCTGGCGTACATTCGCCACATAATCTTATTATTTACTATAACCTTAAAATCTTTATGCCAAGCTTAAACACTTTTTGTGTCAGCTGCTTTCTTATTCGTCATTTATTTATATAAAGTACGATATGCCTATTAGCAAGATCAAATCAATTGTAGGCATAGCAACATAATGTCCACAGAGTCAATGAAGTTTAGACTGGGTGTGTTACTGTATCAATAGTATATTTCATTGCAGTGAATATTTAAACGAATTAAGTTTCTACGATTTTCTAAGAATTTAAATTAAAAGCTAAATGTTTTTTTTTATACAAAAAAATCGTTAATACCATATACTAGTATTACATATATTAAGAAAGAAACGTTGTACCCATTTTTGTATATAGTTATTGTAGTAGTATTTTCTTTAATATAAGAAAAAATTATTTAATGAATTACGATCGATTTTTATCGGCTGGGCTACGGCTATTCTTAATAATTTAATCATAATTATTCCGTACATTACGAATTTTAAAAATATGTGGTAAATTCTGTGCTTTCTATAATTCATAAAGTTGTGTTAATCCCACCTAGTTTCATTCTGCAACGTAACAACAACAAATAACTGTACCTGCAGTGTATTGTGTGTTTTTAAAATCTATGTGGCCTCAATAATTTATTTAAATCGCATTTATAACTGTTTACAATTTGCTTTGTGTTTTTTTAAATCTATGTGGCAACGATAAACTAAAAATATTTGAATAAATAATATCTAACACTACCATGGAAACTCGTGGAAGAGGTGTCCAAAAGAAAAGTAGAGAGACAAAAAAAAATATGGTGATAAAGCCTTCTAAATATGATAGTTCAGAAGTACTTCATGCAAACAAGCAATACTGGAAAAGTGTGTTTCAGTCATTAGACGCTGCTTGTGAAAAACCAGTAAGTACCTGCTCATAATTAAGAACGTTTACAGCTTTGATCATAAAAATTGAGCCATTTTGGGCTCTCTTACTCGCCTCTATCGGGTTATTTGAATGTATAAATATGTATATATTACTTCAGAGTTACAACTTCGAATCGCTTATTTATTACTTTTCTTAAAAAATGTTGATGCTTAGTTTTTGGTAATTTGATATATGTAGGAGATGCATATGTTTTGAATAGACACTTGACAGAATTATGTATCGACATCGTTTCGATATTACGATTGTTTATTAAATTTTTAATCCAATAAATTTCTATTATCCATAAATTTCATTAATTAGAACCATTTCAGCCGACGGGGTGTGTTTGATTACTCATTAACTCCTATAGATTAATGTTAAACACGATTAACAAGATTTCTGTGTAAAGGGAATTTATACTATTACGAGTATTGTAACATACTTCGCATACTAGCTTAATTATAAGTTCGAGCAATGTGCTCATTTGGTTCACCGTCTCCAGCTCACTTGTTAAGAGCCTTACTGCTTTGAGAACATGCAGTAAGAAGATTCATTAGTTTGCACTAATTCTTTTAGTATTAGTAGTAGTAGCAATGTGATATATATAATGTAGTAATTATTACTCATCGTTTACGTTTTTTATTCCCAACGTTGTATTTATGGATGCTTTACTATTAAAAATAGCTATATATTAAGAGGTATTACAAACATCAACTTATATTAAGAGCTATCAAAATACATCAGATGTTGAGAGGTTACATTTACTTACATCCATATGCTTCACAAACGTACCAACCATTACAGCTATGGCATGCTTGCAGCTTTGATTAAATATACGTACTTAGCTCTATATTATTATGCCCTTGGTCACAATTGTCTACATCATAATTGTCATGAACCTAATATATCAATATTGGTGTTATAATAAAATGTAATTTTTACACTTTTTTAAATAGTTTCAAGAAAAAGAAATCACGTATTTGTCCGAAGTTCTACCGAAAGATTTGTTCAAGAAAGTTTGTAGTATTTTGAATATCGATTCTAATTTAAATCCAATTCAAGAAAGTGGTGATGACAAAGGTAAAATTCAATAAAAATGCTATTTTCAATATTACTCAATCAACACAGTTATTATTTTTAGTTGAATAGCATAATATCATAATAGAAGAAAAACTTAAGTCAATTAATATTCCAGAACAAAGTCGTCGTAAAACTACTAAGGATCCTTTACTCTCCTACCGGAAAACATTGCATATAGTGAGAGAATTGGACTCTGATACTGACGTTGAGCTAAATTCAAGGTGAGTTATATGTTATCTGAATCAAATAGTATATCACATTAAATATAAAGTCTATCGAGCAATATGGTTACCTTTTAGTGCCTTATGTAAAGAATTAAGAACTCTTTAACAATAAATAAAGACTGATTTAATATTTCTTGCACAAAATCACTAATTGCATTGTAGCTAGACTTTATCGACGTATTTATACAAAACAACGAAGAAAACTGGTAAACATGTGTTGATTTTATCTTATCATTGACATATCTTTTGAGGGCGATTATTTTATGACAGCTGTGTACAGTAGGGAACTATGTATACGTCCCTACTCTATGCGAGTTAACGAAACTACAGAGTGAGTCAGTGAAAAAAGTTATTTAGGAGATTAGAAAAGCGATTAAGAAACAATGAACAATGTTGATTGATGATATAATTATAGGAATAGGATTGTTACTATTAGTCTAGTTAGTATTAATAATCTGGTTACAGAAACGGCGCCTCTAATATATACGTATATGGCACAACGATACCCTTCAGACGGATAAACTAAGCAGTTTTTCACAATAATGCTTCACGATAGAAAGGAGTGTAACGGCGGTAGTACCCCAGGCGAATCATATGTACGATCTGCCACTTTCAAATATTAAAAAGGTTACTTCACATTCAATATTGCAGTGCAACTGAAGAGGATACAGACAACATACATACGGAATTTCTGAAGAAACCCGAACGCGAACAAATAACATGGGCCACTCGCTATTTGCAGCCTGAACGAGAGAGTGAGAAGAGCCTCGTGAAGCGCGCTGACGATTTGACGGATAGAGTAATATGCTTTCACTTTTGTAACAACTGATAATGAATATCACCAATTTGAAACATGGAGTTTGATTAATAATAACAAAATATCTAATTAATGTTAAAATACTAGTAGTAATACTCAAAAGCATGACAACTAATAAAATGTACTTCACTTAATGTTTAAGATTTCTCAAGAGTTCTGTGAATACATGAAGCAATTGGGTGGTGACCAACAGTCGCAGTTATTCACGCCCAAAGCTATTAAGGAACTTTTCCAAGTAAGTCTGTATATCTCAGCTCTAACGAGTCGAACGGCTTTAAACTTTGAGTATACTGAGTGCTGCACAATTGCACACCAGCAAATACAATATGACACATTTAAATCTGTACGAACGTTGATTTAATATAAACTAATCACATAATCTTTAAATTTTCAGCGTGAAGTAGACAAAACTATTCGGAGTATTAGACATTCCAATCATTACTCTGAACTAGTGACGTAACTGTGATTGACTTTACTTAGGATTTGAACGATATTTGATTATTTTTTTAAATCTGAACAATATTTAATTAGTTCATTCTAAATTTCAGATAGAATTTGATACCCATGTCGCTCGAAGTCTTCAAGTCGTCCCCAAGGAAATTCCGTCAGTTGAAGAAAGAATAGCTAATGTCACTGGTAATGAGCAGGTCAGTTAAGGTTTTATGCAAAATTACAAGGTTTTTTGACGTAATATTAAAATTCTAATTAAAAGAATCTACTACATTTAGAAAGTCAATTACAATGAAAACAAAAACATAACCTTCATATCGGGCAACTTTCAGATATTTATTAGAATAACGACCTAATCTTGATATTGTATGTTCTGTTTATTATCCTGGTATAGACATAAAACTTAATTAAAACTGAGTTTTTATGCGATGAAAAAAAAATTAAACGTTTGTCTAGCAAAGCGACTACGCTTGTTGCAGAGCAAATAATTAGGGTGCGCCCGTTTTAGCTGATCGAGCTGAACTCGGTGTTTGCTGTTGCTGTTGTCCAGATTAGATACGAAGCAACGGAATCGAATCTAAAGTAACAGAAAATTTGAGGGAGTTGATCATCAAATAAATTGGCTTTTAAAATCGTTTAGTTTTTGATAAACATAAAGCCCAATAGCCCCATGAACTTATAATTATAAGTATCGTAACTGGATGCATTTACGTTTTCAATTTCTATCATCATAATATGTAACTATAGGTATATAAAATGGTAACCTATATAAAATGTGAAAATATAGGGCTTACAGTTGAATCATTTAGACACCATATCTCAGTAAATCGTTGACAACCTCCATCGTAACATATCGAATAAATTATGTCATGTTCTATCGTAAAATTTTCAAGACATCTACCACTGCAGCGACGGACACACGCTTTGAAGGATACATGCACAAGGATGGCGTGCACTAATACCAGAATCAATTAAACAATTATTTTCGCAGAAATCTCGCTATTCAGCTTTGGAACGAGAAATAGCTAAGGACGTCAGGGCAGAGCGACGTTCAGACTACGTGACCGCCTTCGACCGTCGGCTGCCGAGACATGAGCAGTGGCGCGCTCCTCGCAACGATACCAAGAATCTGTGGCGGTCTGCGCGTCATGTCCCCAAGGATCTGGTGTCCTTAAAAACAGTGTGGGAAGGCATTACAAACTTAAGGCAATTATATAATTGCAATTTAAAACAAACAAAATTTACTTTTTTCATCAATACCATATATTAGTGCGTTATAACAGGAAATTATTCTCGCTTGCAGAAGCGTGAAAGAATACTGTCGCTGGATGATAGACCACCCTGAGCACCGTCGAGCGCCATACCTGAGCAGTCTCGGTATGTTCGATCCCGCCGTTCTGAATGCGAGACTTACCTTTGAACTACAACAAGGTGCTCTCAGCCCACCAGCACCTTCGGCCCATGAGGCACCTGCACCCATTGAACAAATTCGAAGAAAACTTTCAGAGCTAGCAGACTCTTGTTAGTTGTTTAACCAATTTATTCGTTTTTCATTTTATTATCCTCATTTACTCCGTTCGTCTAAATGGAACCAGCATGGCCTTCGTCACTGATACACTAATCTCTGACGTTGTCTCAGCTAGAGGTCAGAACAGTAGGTAGACATCTATTATATTACATAAATAACTAAATGTAACTACCGATACAAGGCGATCTGTCAATCGATTATTTCTAATTTTTTGTATTAAAAATAACAAAATAACATGGCTATTTCATTATACATTTTCTCTTTTATCTCTACAGTTAACTAGAGCAAGAACAGCGCTGAGTCATAAATAGTCATCTAAAATTATCTATGACGTGACATAGTTCTTATCTCGAAATACAACGTTCTCTCTCATAATACGAATGCGTATGCATTGTAATACATTTTACTCTTTATGCTACATCAGTTGATGTCCAGAAATTGATAGTAAAATAATAATAATAATCAATTAAACTTAATAACGTGTTTATCAAGTATATACTGTAGTGTTGCTTTCAGTGCAATATTGTACAATTTTGAGGTATAAAGATAATAGTGTGATATATTTTTATTGAGCGAATACAAATACACCTATTTATGTCTGGCAAGTAGCCGCGTAAAATCAGACGTACATCAGTGATACACCGTGCGCTCCACCGTGGTTCAATAAGTTTTCAATAAACAGTTTTTACCGTATTCTACACAACATTTATCAATCAAAATGACAGAAGAAGGTAAACATAACATACACTTCGAAGATGTTTTAAATAGCCGCATAGGAGAGTTCGGAAAATATCAAGCGATAAACTTGTTTTTATTGATATTTCCGGCCATCGGATCCGGTTTCATGGCCGGAGATTACATATTCACCGCTGGAAGAATTCCCCATAGATGTGCTGTGCCGCAATGTGATGGGCCGAATCCGAAATATTCACCGGACTGGATACTTAACGCCATACCGGCAACGTCAACGGGTTTTGAGGACTGTTTCCGATACGCTAATGCAACGAAAGTTGAAAACTTCACAAGCGGCGCGTGTCCAGCTTCGCTGTTTGACAGAAACGCCGTAATACAATGTGAAAGTTATGTTTATGAGAGGACTAATACAGTTGTTTATGATTTTGGTTTGGAATGTCAGGAGTGGCTTCGAGCATTGGCTGGGACGTTAAATAGCCTCGGCGCCATGATCGCCCTGCCGCTAGCTGGCTTCGTGTCGGACGTGTTCGGGCGACGAGTATCGATAATATTTTTCGCGTTCAATTGTGCACTTGTTGGTTTTGTTCGTGCATTCTCTGTGAACTATACCATGTACGTAACGTTGCAGTTTATGCATACCGCAATCGGTGGCGGGCTGTATAGCGCAGCTTATATATTAGCTGCAGAAATAGTCGGTTCTAAATTCCGAGTGCCGACGAGCGCGACAATGTCATCAATGTTTGCACTGGGACAGGCGTTGCTGGGTATGATTGCGTGGGGTGTGTCCGAATGGCGTACACTTACGTTGATACTGTTTGCACCTATATTTCTAATAGTTACATACCATTGGTTTCTCACAGAGAGCCATCGGTGGTTGCTCAGCAAAAATAAAAATAAGCAGGCAAAACAAACTTTAGAATACGCCGCTTCACTAAATGGAAAAAAAATTTCAACCGTTGATATAAACTACCTCTTAACTGCTATTCCTGCTCAAAACGAATCATCTAGTGACAGTAAAAAATATTTAATTGCAAGAGTGATAAAATCACCAGTTTTATTGCGTAGATCTTGTACCACACCAGTGTTTTGGATTACAACAACATTCATTTACTATGGTTTGTCGATTAATTCCGTAAGTTTGTCAGGCAATATTTATTTAAATTACATTTTGATTGCATTAATAGAAATACCCGGATATTGGACAGCCGTATTAGTTTTAGATAGAGTGGGCAGAAAAATCACTTTATGTACAGGTTACTCTTTATGTTCTCTATGTTGTATAGCCTTTTCTTTTACGCCGAGTAATCTGTATAGCCTGTCATTATTTCTGTATTTGATAGGAAAGTTTTGCACTGGTGTGATCTTTACGTCTTTGTATTTGTATACGTCAGAGTTGTATCCCACAAGGCATCGGCACTCGTTTTTGGGTTTTTCTTCAATGTTGGGGAGAATCGGATCCGTGGTGGCGCCACTCACACCTCCCTTAATGGTGTACTGGAGAGGCATACCCTCCATGATGTTTGGCGTTATGGCCATGATTGCAGCCTTGTTAGTCCTCACACAGCCAGAAACGCGTGCTCTTAAAGTACCTGATACTATAGAGGACGCTGAACAATTAGGAAAATAATGTAATTTAGGTTAAATAATATATTAATGTATGTTTGCATAATTTTAAAATTTGTTTAATTGTCAACGTTTGAGTGATTCATTTTGTACTATACTAGTAACAAACAAAAAGTAGATACTCGTAATGCTAATTCGATCTTTACGAATTTTTTCACCGGTTCTTTCGATTTTTATCACCGGTTCCTTATTCGGTGATATAAGTATATTTATTTACTTATCTTTTATCAATGATCACATGGTCGTATTAAAATCGTGATATGAAACTCGTGAGGAACTTTAAATTAAATATTTCAGTTTCACGGTAATTAACCCAAAATAAAAACTGAAATATGTCTTGTCCGAGTGCTAATCTTAGGATTTAAATTGTCCAATTAATTTGCAGTTTTAAGCCCAATACTGGTTGTTATTATTATTATGATAACGTCACGCCAGCTCCTTCACGGAGTAGGCAGAAAGCACCGATTGCCAAATATCTCTGTCCTTAAAAACCTGACGTGGATATATAAATATAATATTGTTTACGCAATGAAATAATAAATCAAGTAAAACTTCAATATTATTATTTACGTTATACCTTTACTAGCAAAAACCTTCCCAAGCGGCCCAAATTTCTTAATAGACCCGGACACCTGCAAGAATGTTACTCAATAACTAATCTCATATACATGAATAAATGTGGATAAGAATATTAATTAACTTTTTTGTATTATTTTACTCTCGACACTAGATAACAAATTCGATATTTTTTAATCTAAGTATCTCTGAATTACAATACCTTGAAATAAAAAAGGGTATTTCAACTATGGAAGTTTTATTATCATAATACCGTCACGCCAGTTTCCCAGCGGGGTAAGCAGAATGCTTTATAAAATTTAAAGCTGTTATTTAATAGAGGTATAACAAATGTGGCGTAATATAAAGTTTTCAATATCTTTTATTTCATAAGTATTAAGACATCACCAAATTTAATTAGAAGTAACAACGCCATCTGTTAGTTATCTATAACACTATTTCTTATCGTCACAGCTAGCTGTACCTTTCATGAAATTCACGTTACGATGCATTCATAACATTGGTTCCAGTTGTAAAACCTAGATGGCAGTATCAGCGACAAGTTATTTCCCCCATAAGATCGCGTTTACCATCCGCCTTACAAAAAACGCGACAAAATCTTTTAAACGTTTCTCTGTGCTACTTTCATATAATATATTACGAGGTATACTACCTACGTGATCTGCAGGTTAAGTAAACAATGGAAAAGAGTTAGAATAGATAAACCATTTGTATTCATATTTATGTAAATCCAGCGGTCACTTATAGCAGCTTCACCATGTAAAGATCACTTCTATCTGTATGAGTTAATAAATAGCTGATTTTTATAAGCACTTAACGCGTTCTGCTGGTTTTGGTAATAATTTTTTGCTTGTTCCTTAAGCAACACACAAGATGGCAGCACATATTTATCAAAAATCAAAACATATTTTCTATCATCAAAACACTTTTGTATATTCGGTATTCAATGCCAAAATAATTGTGTTTCTTAATTTGCTTCGTACTGTATACATAGGAGCTACTGTTCATACTAAAAATGTATGTGGTCCATAATTTACCCCAATAGAAGACTCCTTTAATTTATTGGAAGTTCTGTTTTTAAATCTTCTTCGATTGTTTCTTAATGTATTATCGATGAGCGTAACTAAGCTTCATTTTCACTTTTTCTTGACACATTTTGATAAAGAATTTGTCATAATATTTTCTAGTCATATATTATGCAAATTATTTAAAAGAGATACAATACATCGTAAGCTCGATAAGTATCGTTAATTTCTAATTTACGTGCAAGTCACAACTAGTTCCAAAGCATGCCCTGTGGGAAGCGACCCCTCATTAAAAGTTGGGAGAAGCCAAGACAGATACGGGTTATTACACCATCCCGCTATGAGCAAAATGAAGCCTCTGTAAAACTTCATTGGAAGAACGTTTTGCGAATCTTGGAGCTATCTTATAAAGATGAAGAGGTATAAGGAAAAATAATCATATTATGATATAGAAAGCTAAATGCCTACAGATAAATAATAAAAACAATAGATTCTTTGTGCTACGGTACGACAACGATTTTCGCGCTTAAATAATTTCACCGGGATGTAATCAGTAGTTCATCCTTACCTATTACAAACATGCATAAAATGTAATATAATTTAAAGCAGTAAAAATGTATGATTAGATAATAATGTACAGAAATAGAATTACTTGTTAGACTATATCAATTTTAATGACCAATATTGTGTTTATTTTTAACCTCTATAATATAATAGGCCGATATTTACTTGCATGCATGGAATATGAATCATCATTTATAGTTAAATTCTTGATATAATCAACTTTTAAAATAGGAATAGCCAAAAGTTCGCCTGATGTGATACCACCGCTGCAAACATTACTAGCGCAAAACAATTATAATTGTAAAACTATTGGTTTTTGGTTTTAAAGGTGTGGTTATCTATTGCATATGCCCACTAGAAGTAACTATCCCAACCCTTATGCGAAGCATCGGTAATATCAACACCGACGAGCACAAATGTATCTACATAGGTGCTACAAATACCTACCGCTTGTAACTATCCTGTTCGTTTACTGCCTTCCTCACATAAAAAAAGCGATCAACATAATAATTTTTTTCCAGTTCTGGAGAACACAAAGTGATACGGTTCACGAAATAGTTGGACCTGTCATGTTTAAAAGAATAGCTAAGATTTTCAATCTGAAAGGCGACCGAGAACCGTATGCGCCACACTCGGAAGAGTCATCGGTGGTGCCGTCCGATCGATTCTATAAATCAAGGCTTACCATTCAGGTGTATTTAATGCATTTTATGTTAATCTCAATATTTTAAATAACAATATTAAATAAATAGTGCGTGGTGCCCCGCGTTTCAAACGTGAACCTTTTTGCTTACTACGTGTAGGGATGATTTTTTAACGTTTTTTCCTTTCACAAATATCATTCATTATAGGAAGAGGACTAGACGTGAGCTATCTACATATAGCTAGCCGTTCGAAAAACTTTACTGCTTTTCTGCGCAGTAGTAGGTATCTATGGCAATAATTCAGGTTGATTTTTATAAAAAAATAACCTATGTTCATCACTATCGGCTAAGGGGTTGGACATAGGTAGTCTCCTCGTGTGATCTTAAATTTTCCGCACACTCGAAAGTTTTTACCCCGTCAGCAGAAAAGTTCTACATCAAAATTTGATGGAAAAAATTACGATTCGGGATAATGCTAAAAGATTAATCATGACAACGGTTAATACAATCTATACACATACATAGTTTCGTAATATACAGGATCAGATCCTGACACGCCTCGAACGTTACCAGGTACCTGTGTTTTTAAAAACCACTCGCTACAACGGTGTTGGAAAAATTATAAAGAAAGCAGCACACCGTTTGTCTAGTCCCAATTTTTCTACATTGTGTGAAGTCTGTGCGGTCACACATGGACAGCGTGGTAGTTTATGGCCTTAAACCTTCTTATTATGATAGTAAACCTGGGTTCAATAGAAGGAAAACTAAAAGGGTAGTATAACCAACAAAAAACTTAGGTAGATTACTTTTTTATGTTGATATGCATAAGCCTATTTGTCAGTAGTACAATAACCTAACTTATTGCAGCCACAATCAAGACCTGCATTTTCAATAAGTGATTTAAATGTCGCCATAACCGAAGAGGAAGATGTCGACGAAGAAGACTCGTGGAATGCATCGACTGCTAGTGATTCTGAACTAAAAAAATCGTCACAATCAAAATCAATGATCAAGTCGAAGTCATTTTTGGCTTCTAAATTAACTACGAAATCAATGTCAAAATCATTTCCCAGAATGATGTCTAAACCTTTAGGGAGATCTTTTTCGAGTAAATCTAGAGGCTATATATCAGATACATCTACGTCTGAGGAAACAGCATCTACACTCGATGATTTAATTGTTCATCCAACTAGTAAATTTGAAAAGTAAGTTTTTTTTTATCCTCACGAATAGAAAGTGTAATGTAACTAAAAGTTTTTCCTCTACTTACTGTTAGAATATCAGATTATTTTTAATATTTGCCATAGACGAAGGAATCTCAGAAGAACAACACAAAATCCACATTATAACATGCTTTATTGCAACAAATCTGAAACTGACATGATTAAATGGAAATCTAAATACAAACAAAAAACTTTCGAGGTGTCTGCTTCCGATGAATTCAGCATAAAAGCAGAAATCATGACAAAAAAGGTAACCGCGTATATACAATAAGAGGAAATGAAAAACTGGTCGTGTATTCTTGCTTCGATAATACATTTTTCATTTGAACTTTTTCTTACACCTTCAATTTCATAGATCGCCAAAGAATTTTATGACTGGTGGGTTGACTTGGGAAATGTTGAATTCAAGAGTGAAATCAAACGACCAGAAGACGTGGAGAGCTTGTTTCAAGTAAGATGGCATGTTTACTCTTGGTGTAAATGTAGTGATTTTTTTTTTAAGCCGCATTGGTACTTTACTGTTGTTGAGATATATAAAAGTGCTAAATATTCCAACATGTTTTGTAAATATACTCGTAATATATTTAAAATAATGGTGTGTTAGGTAGTTTAGTCAATATTCAGAATTTTTCCAATATAGTATTTTCTTGTAGGTTTGGTTTGACGAACATGCGTCTCGAGGACTCGTCATCGATCCCAGGATTCTTCCCTGTGTGCTGCGGAGTATTGCGAATTACGTTGGTGTACCAAAGGTACGTAATTGTCATAAAAACACTTACATTTTAATTGACTGTTAATTACATTATTATTGATAATATTGATAATAATAATAGACTCGCAGCCATTTTTCTGGCTAAAGCGACTACTATTGTTAGTATTATACCATCACGCCAGGTTCTTAACGGGGTAAGCGGAAAGCACCGAGTGCCAAATATCTCTGTCCTTACAAACTTGAAGTGCTTCGTCTAATTACATATCTAACAAATTATCCGTTTGTTAAATATATATACATTATGTGGACTTAACAATTACAATTGATCAATAGCATACTTGTGTTTTACGAGGTCATATGTTATTTCTTAAAATTATTTTTCTCAGGCATCCTGCCAGAGCGTACTCAACCGGCAGATATCGTACGACATCCACGCCGAAACGAGTCCAGCTCATACAATGGCATTCGAAACCTGTCTCCCGCAGAAAATGAAACACATCCCACCGAGGAATAACACGAAGAACCTCTGGCATTCCCTCAAGATACCAGAAGACCTTCGCTCAATGGCTTGTGTGTGGGCTGACGTGCAACATCTTACGTGAGCTACATTTCTATAGTGATTTTTTGAGCCTTGAGAATTATTTATTCCCTAATACCGTAGTAAATATTTTGTCAAAAAGTATTTGAACATGGCGGTTATCAAATCACCGGTTTAAATATTTACATCACCACCACGTCCACTGCCGTACATATTTATACAAACACGTCGCCATAACTCACGGTCTCCGACTTTTTCAATTCATGTAACATTTTAATATAGTATTTTAAAACGCTAAAAAGAGTTACAACAGTGTGTATATGAAGTGTTAGTGCTCCAGAGCTGTGGTTGCTTAGTCAATGTCAAACATTTCACGACTATATTTTTCCAGATCAACGAAATCTTTCCACGAATGGCTGCGTCAGCGACCTCACCTGCTCATGCCGCCCTACCTAAAGTCTTTAGAAGACCCTGGAGAAAAGAAACAGCTGTTCGTGATTCCTTCAGACTACGTAATCAAAGACAGAAGCGTTTCTTCCTCCGTACAGGACCTGGCGCTGCCCGTCTCGCAGTTCTCTATGGAACTGAAGGAAGTGCTCAGTAAACTCATGAATGAATAAAGTTGTTTACGAGTTAAAAGTTATTTTGCACTCATTTTTGTCACGACTTACATAAATGCACATTATAATTGTTATTATACGCTATAAAATACGAGCACAAACGAAATCATTGTATTTTATCAATTTCAAAAACATTCATATAATGAGTGCATTTAGCGAACGATAAAAGATATAATGTCATTTTATTTCCCACTTTAAATACTTCAAGATAACTTTGAGCAGGAATAGGGTTTCCCGCCTTATCTTTAAATATCCTACGTCATAAAACTCGTTGATTAAAACGATATTAAATCGTAGCGGTCTGAATTATTTTTCATGTTGCGATCTTATCAACACACCAAAGACCGTTTTTGAAAACATTGAACTATATACGCTGAAACTAATTAGTAATTTTGAAAATGACGTAAGAAATGAAACGTTTATGTCGCTTGTTAAAGTTATTCTTATTTAATAGATTTTCGTTGCCTAATGCAATCTCCACTCGTATCTTTACTACTTATCACGTATTTAAATTCTAATTTATTATGCAAGATTTGATTACTGAAATGACAATTTTATGTTTATGTACATTAACCTGGTCAGACGTTGTGTAGCGTGGTGCTAACGGGAGCTGGTTGCTGACAAAAATATATACATATATGTGACTTATTATTGGCTTGATGAAATTGAATTTCTTGTCAGTCGTCAGATGTGCTGCTGTTAGATCATGGAATGTCTAGGTACTACAAATAATTGAGAAGTTCTTAGTATAAAGAAATTATATTGGTACGTCTTACAAAAGTAATCTTGTAATCGCATTTCAACGCATACTACATACAATATGGAAATTCCATTACAAGGACCATAAAGATTCTAAACAGCCGTTGCTAAAGATAAGACTTAAGAAATGTTCTATGGAAAACCAGTTTGAGTAATTCATTTACATCGACTGACAAAATACAACAAAATCAATAGAATCTCACCTATTCTTACATAGAAGGACTGAAGAGTTGCATAACTATCTGCACTTTGTGACCCTTTATACTAGAAAAAATTACGGTTACATTTTGCCCTAGTTGACCTGACGTTTCATCGCGTCTTCATTCTTTGAATTTACACTTCAAGTTTCGTGTAAAAAACGTTCAAAGCTGATCAAGCAAATGTTTGAAAGTGAAATTTTGTTGAGGTTTTGCGTAAAGAAATTGGTTTAAAATATATGTTATTCATGCATGTGTTATGAAAAAGTTTGCGCACAGTTATTTTTAGCAGTAGCCAGACGAAGATTACTATATAACGAACATAAATGTTAAGGAAGTCGTAAAGTGATATGATAATTAACTGTTTTGTAGATACGGCCCACGTGATAAAAGATAAATATGGGAATAATTTTTCTACATTCGCAATCTAAATCGCACAAGCCGCTGTGCTTGCGAGTCTATCGTTTCGTGATTTAAGCTAGATTAATAATTAATACAAGGAGTTACATGCGACGCGTTGTGCAAAGAAACGGTAACAGAAATCATGACAGAAGCGAACACTATGAGGAAGGAGCTTTTGGACGACATAGTGAATAGAAAGAAGTTAGGCGACAAGAAGTTTCACTCGGAGAGTTCTTTACAAAATTTTGGAGAAGATGACGAACCCAACACATCAGAGTCAAATAAAGATCCAGGGGTGAGAATATAGCATAATTATTATTTTTAATTTACTTAATTTTCTACAATATATTTTTTTAAATAGAATATAAAATTTGTCTTCTCATTTAGATATACTTTCAGTAAACCATAGTAATTCACTATTCAAAACAAACTTAGTATATAACAAATAATGTGATTATATACATACTATATCTTTATTTTGAATTACCATCGATATTGATGACGTACATCCACATATACATATTATGTTACTGTTCGTTGCGTTCTTGTTGTAAGGTTGAGTAAGTACACTTTACAATCTATAATAGCATACATTTGGTACTATAGGTATCGATAAATCGCAATTTTTACCTGTATTTTGTTATTGTACTTTAAATAACAAAAGCAGTTTTCTTGATTGTAAATATTTGTATAATTATCCTAAAATGTAATTTGAATCCGTGCATATATGTGTCTAAATGATCACACAGTGAACACTCAGGCACTTATCGAGACCAGAAAACTACTTAATTCCTTATAACAACAATTAATACAAGTTCATTATACTGAAATCAAATAGCCGTTTATCGGACTATTGTTAGTTGCAATACTTTATCAAATTTTATAAGTAACATAATCTATTATTTTTTATTCAGATTGATAATTTCAGCTATTGATCTAAACAGTTGACTGATAATTTTTTCAATCCGGAAATACAAAAACGAGTCTATTTCTATACCTATTATCTTTCTAAAATCATTATGTCTTTCGAATGTATGTATGTTTTACTTTTATGAACCTTATATTGCTTCGATGCTTTTCTTGGGACAATGGATTTAAGATACACGGTATAGATGTTCATTTAACTAATGAGGGTACATACACATCTTGTAGATACACATCTTGGACATTGATATTCAACAACTTATGTGTTCTATATCAGGATAGTTTATGCCAATATTTGAACCTACTTGTGGTACCATTGTAGGAAGGAACAGCTAGTTTCTGCCAATGAGACGACCCGTAAATATATGCACCACCTAAGCTAACGTAACCTCCACCACATATAACCTAAACCCATATTGATACGTACTCGTATATACATATATGTGGTGTTAATAAATATTGTTACATGTGTACAAATCATAAGGTTAAGACGACGAAGGATGTGCAATCAGTATTTAGCTATATCAACGACTTTGAAATAATTTCCTCTGAGGCCATCATGATAAATAAAATATGAACACATATAATTGTTACTTATTGGATGGTTTATAAAAACACATATTTAAGTCAAATGTAATGCGAAACTTTACCACAACAACAAACAGGACTGTTCATAGAAGGAAGACGTGTCATATGTTTGTTAGTTTGTCCAAACTCGATTAAAACAAAAACGTTTTGCATGCATCATCCTATGTAGGTATTGTATTGCGGGGAAAACCCGTACGAGCTAACACATCTAATTTTATTATCGCATATCTACAAACAACTTACATTAAATGATTATCTGGAAAATATGACCAAGTTATATTATTTTTGGTTAGAGACAAATTCCCTCAAAAAGAACATACATCGAAAGGTTTCAGCCTGCGGTTGTATTATCACCAGCGTTTCACATATATTGTTTCTCCAAAGCAGCAACGTTTACTTTATTACTTTTCGGTTCCTAAGTGCTTCAATGTAGTCCAGGACAGTAATTGATCTCATCTCTCTCACATTGATATAAAGTTATTCCTAATTGAGATTAGATAAAGGTCTCAGTGACTACTTAAAGTCGGGTGACCTACAATACAAGGTAGCTATTAATATAACATAGAGGTAAATATTGAGGACAACAATAAAATAATGCGTCATACTGATGTCTAGACCGATTCAGTCGTTGATAAAATATTTCGAAGCTTAAATCATAATATGCATTTTGTTTCAACATTTGACTGCATCCCTTAGTAGTGTTATCAATGGGAACGTTCATATCTCTGTAGTTCTGTCTGTTATATTATCAAATTATTTACGTTTCCGCCCTAGCAAAGCGTTTACTTTTATATGTGATGGGAGTTGCGAATAACATTATTAAAAATACTATAACTAAACTGAAAATACTAAACGTACATATACCAGCGCAGTTTTAACAATAGCTTCCAATTATGAAATGATGAGCAAAAGCAATCTATCATTTTAGGTGTTAAACGAGACGTTGAATGACAGTCAGCTTGAAGAACATGCGGAGAGGCGGCGAACGATGTCGCAGCCGGGCCCAGGCTCGGGCAGCCTCTTGACCGCCGCCGCTAGCAGAAATGGTCGCCGACGACCGCCGAGAAACGTCATGTACGCACCTGATCTCGACAGGAATGTAAGTATTTATTAACAAACATATCATAAGTACAACATTACATCATTTATATTTGCCGGATGGCTGAAGCGGGAAACTGAAAAACAATGCTGAGTAAGCATTTCAAATCCGAGTTATTACCCCTATGCCCACGACGTCCATAAGTTCCCTATGTGTTGTTTTTTACCGATAAAGTTTATAATATTTGAAGTTTGATTCCAACCAATAAATTAAAACATCATTAATGTCCCAAACCAATACATACCACTGAATGGATTAAATAATTTAATCACGGCAGTCTATCTATTTCAAATGCGACAAGAAAATTTATTTTATTTATTGACTCCTGGCAGTATTAGCCCAAATTATTGATTTGAATTGATTACCGCCTATCAGGATTAAATTATTACGATTACAAAACGATTAGCTTCAATGAACATTAAAATTTATGTTTTATTTTGATTATACAAAAGTCCTCGTTCTCTTGTTCATTCGATACCTAAGGTGACTAAATATTTCGTAGTGACTCGCGAGACTGTAACCGTTTTTTGTATATAGAAACAAAATAAAATCTGACCTAAAGAAGAGTAAATAAAATAAGTATCTGCAAGTTTTGGTTGCTTACTATAGTTTAAGGTTTACTCGTAAATACTATTGTACCTTTTAATCAGATTTGTAATGATGAATACATAGTATTTTACTTTGCTCTATCTCTTAAATATTTATCGAAACTACGCGTGCTTTTGGATATAACAAAGTAGGCAGCGCTCGTAGGAGTGAAACGGTGCCAAATGGTTGTTATTGTATTATGTTGTTAGTGGCTTTCGTGGCGCTTTTGCAATTTCCAATAGACAATTTGGCCATCAACATGTTACATTAGAAGAGCATGGTAGAGTAAGCTGCAAGTTTTTCAGCTGTAAGACGTTACAATTATATGTAGGTACATAGTTTTTACATTATGAATTTTAGATCAATGGGAAGTTCGAATATGACGACTATAAGTTAAAATCTTACACCCCACGAAAACGAGATACAACTTGTTTATCGTATATGAAGTATATAGGAATCCAATAAATATGTTATTAGAAAAAATGTTACTTTCTCTTGAAATACGAATGTAACTAATCATTTCTTCAGACGCTTCAGATAATGCCATGGAGTATTTTTGGGATGTTCAGATTCCCTCACGACTTGCCTCTTTCCTGTAATAGAGAAGAGAAAATCTGAATATCTCAAAAAATCTTTAGTGTTCTCTGAAGCTTGTGAAATCAGCATACACTGTCATAAATCTTTCGCCTTTGTTTAGTCAATGCATACATACACATCACCCAGCGTATGGCTAATGATAATCTCTCCTCGCCCTTGGTTAGACACTCGAGTTCTAGAGACAATATTTACATCTTAGTGCTGCTTTATTACAGTATGGAAACTAGGCGATCGGACGTGCCAGTAACACGTGCCCTGTCAATATTATCTATACCGTTGTAGACGCGACTGATTCAGGTCGTTCCCGTTACAAAGAGACCTGCGAGCAACAATGGGACATTAATGTGTTACCGTCCATTGTCACGCATATATGACGCAAATGTGGAAGTCGAGCGCAATGATTAAATGTGACGTGGTATTTTTAAATTAATTATGATTTGATATCATTGTTATCCTTATCTACATGGATTTCCGACTGCAAGTTCTTTGGACGGTTTGCTACGACGTTGTCTTTAGTACGTTTTATGCTCTCTGTAGGAGTTATGATATTGGTTTTTATTACCTAATCATTCATTTATTTTGTCATAATGCCAAAATTATGTTTTGTTTGGCTTTACGGTGATCTCAGTTTGGATATTGTAGTGTATTATTAAAAGTTCATTTATATACAATTATTTATATGTATTACATCCATGCGTATTTAAATGAATGCAACCCTTCTAAAAGAAAATAAAAATTTCACATGGCCTACAGTATTTGTCAGATGTTTTGCCCTGCTTTCAAAGCAAATTTATTTTAAGCGGCGTCCGTAGGTTAAACAACGATTCGTTTATGTGTGCGCAATGGGTTGTGATGATGGTGCCGTTAGAGCTATATGGATAAGCGTTTGCCAACAGGATTTATTACAACAGTGTGCAATGAATATCTATAACCTCAAATTATTAAATCGGACACGATAGGCTTATTACTGATGAAATTGTTGAATAAGCTTTTCATTTAACTAAGTTAAAGATTTGTCATGCAATATTTTAATCGTTATGCATAATAAATGAATCCTTGAAGATTCTCCTAAGCATTTTAATAATAAGGAAGATTTGTTTTAATGTTTTGAACGTTAAGAATTGGAAGAGACCAGTAAAATAATAAAAAAAAACCCCAATCAGTTGCAAGCCGAATTGATGTATAAAAATGTGGTCAATATTAGGATTTCTAGTAAAATGTAACTTTTAAAAATAGTAAAAATCGGACCTATTATAACATGTATCAAGTTTCTTGTAATATATAATACGTACATAAAAATTATAACCTTTCCACAAAGTAACCTGAAATAATTCATTAAAATCGTACGAGTTTAATGAATTATTTCAGTTTTATAGCGAAACGATAAACTGTCTCCATTTGAACGCAATACCTTATCCACTGAAACATACATACTTTAATCTTTGAATTTAATCTTCTTTTAATATTTGCGTGATTGATCGAGTTCTCATATCGGAAAAATGTATAGAATTTATTCATGAACAAAATTATTTATAAGGACACATGCGTACAAAATTTTACTCTCGAATACTCATTACATGATATACAAGTGGTAATCTTTGGTTATTTGAAATATATAGTACTATAAACGAATTTTAAGAACATTAGCTGTGTAACATGATGTCCTTGAATAATATTATATTACATTAAATTGCGCTTATTAATTTTAGACTCAAACAGTAGGCAAATATATAATATGTAACAATGTCAGGTTCAAGTAAATTGGAACGAAGGACATCGACCAATATATGACAAAGCTATTAAGAGGTCTGCTTAAAGTATGTAAGAATAATAATAAAGTATGTAAGAGGCACAGTTCCATAAAACTGAGCGAGCGGCAGTGTTTGTGAGGCGGGTCACTCTCGCGCAGCCGACTGTAAACCTTTTGAGTCCAGCCGCCCGCAAGCCTCCATCACACCCCCGCCCACTCTTTCACCTCACTCCTAACACCCATTAAATACCGGCTGCCGACACACCGTGCCGCCCCAATGCCTCGCCTAATGAAAATTCAATCTCTATATTTTTTATTCCGACTAGTTCGAGGCCTCGATACTGCATGTCATTTTTTTTATATTGTTTGCACAGATATATTGCAGGAGTTCCTAGTATAATCTACGTCATTCAGAGATTCACAAAATATACAATACTAATAAAAAACAAAATACAATTTAATATTGTAATTTCCAAAAATAGTTCATCAAAGCATTTAACTCCCTTTCATATGTATACTGTATATTACCGTCTAATCTTATATTGCATAGTCACTTAGTTACTATAAGTCAATCTTGAAATCGCATATTTAGCGATACACGGACGAACAAAACATTCTGTTTTATATGTATAAAGATATGCATGAGTTGGATATCATATTCTCATATACCGATCAATACACCTTTCATAAAACTGTATAGAAGTGTTCATTAGCACCTTCCGTTCATATGTGTTTGTGGCGATAAGCGCCGTTAATCGCATTTTATTTGTCAGAATTAATTTATATGATTGCGATTTGATTAATTGCAATTATTGAAACATTAACTGATTAAGTACTAGATTTTAATTATTCTTTAGTAGATTACGTTACATAATACGCTTTTTCTTTAGAACAATTTAATGCATATAGGGTATGATCTAAACTTAGCAAATACTTATCTAAACGCTTAAAATTTTGGTTTAACTAGAACGGTTCCTAATATAGTAGTCCTATACAAACAACACACAAGGATTTAGGTTTTATCTCGTCTCCTCAACGACTCGTCAAAAATGTAAGAGGCAATCACTAACCGAATTACTTAAATTTTTACACATAAAGCAACATTTTTAAGGTCATATGACATAAATAAAAATACTTTTATTTTGAGCTTTCCTAGATTATATCACGAAAATCCTATTCAAACTGAACGTATTTTTATCTAACAGTAACTCATCTCGACAGTCGCCATAGTGCGATCAATTTATGAGTTCCGTCAACTGAGGGTCTTATTGCTCCCTTACACTCTGTAAGAACATTGGACAAGTGACCTAAATATTTCCTGTGCAGGCCAACATTCCGCCGCTGATGTCACAACTAACTGAAGTTACAAACAAAATCGTCTATTTCGGTTCCGGTTCTTTTTTCAGGTAATCTACACCTGAAAAATCGTATCTTGAATAAATACTTCACTCGCATACTCGCATAATGGTTATCTATGTTGAGAAATGTGTATCGTTCTAATAATCTTAAGCGGTGACCACACAATGAAGCATTTGTGACATAGGACAGTTGTATTAGCGTACCAATTAATAGTCTTATCCTCGAATATACCTTGCAAGTTATTCCAATTGATTTTTATAAACCTTTACGATCGTTAAGAAATTGACAATGGATTTTACAATGACTTTTGATTATTAAATCGGCTGGAAAGTAAATTACGTCGTGATACAATTGTGCTAGTTGTTGTAAATCAGATGTTATTTATTCTCAATTTTTTTATTACGTAATGAAACATTGAATACAATAAATAGTACGTATTATATAACAATACGCAACATTCGTCCAAAATACGTTGGAGGGACGCGAATTCAGTAATGGGATTATAGTGAAATACAGGTGGTGTCGATCGAGAGAAACAAGCGACTAATGAAGTTATTAATCCGATTTTGTACGGCTTTCGATGTCCACACAACTGTTTTTATCTCCATTTTTATCATAACGGATTTAACGGCGCGGTCCTAAATTTCAAACTCGTCCACTTAGTAATAAATGTTATTTGTTTACAGGTTTCCACGGAAGCACTGCCCAAACTCGTCATGTCTAATAAATATGATGATTTGACTCCTTCTACACTAGGTAAGCGCCTTAAGAACAATTTCACGAAAATTACAGTAATTATTAACTCACTTACAAGCATTTATATACCCATAACAATTCAATTGATTGTGTATGCAAGAATTTCTATATTGCATTAATACCTAATGGTTTAGGCTTTATTATTCCTTTCCATGGCTCTGGCACGCGCCCGTACGCCTGAGAGTTTCTCACAATGGTCTTTGAAGCGTATGAAGTAGTCTCATCCACATTAGTTACAAACAATTGTAGAAATCGTGAATTGGTTGCTAATAAACTTCCTAATAATATCTTGTGATGTTAAACAGGTGATCACACTAGCCCCAGCCCAGTATTTTATAATGGAAACCCAAGAAATGGAGACATAAAATCTTTAAGTGAGTATTAATATTTGTTCATTATTCAATTTTTTTTTCGTTATCGCCTATTCTGCATGTCATCATTGTAACTATGTCCCTACCCTGCTAACATTATTATGTTTATCTTACTTTATTGGATACTAGTTGATAACCCCGGCTTCGCCCGCGTGTTCAAAATAGTAATGATAATAATATGAAAATAAAAAAAGT
>DWDX01000618.1:0-24511 GCA_018245675.1 Agara michaeli | reverse complement strand
GACTACCATGCTAGCAATTTACTATCTGTTCTAACTCATGTTATCAATTGACTCGATTGCTATATTTAACTTGTCTGTGTTATTTTTGTGGATTGAATTTAAAATAATACAATAAACATTTAATTTTATTAATTGATTCATGCAGTAATTAGAGATAAATTTATAGATGTACATTTTAAAGAAACAGTAATTATGAATAAGAATTTCGAGAGATGCTCACACTGTAATCGTCGCAAATGGCTTGCAACGGGATGTCTTCGAAAGTGGTTGAAACCAATGGAATGTAAACACCTACAACGGACGATTGATAACAAGAGGGATTTCAACAATTCTGATATAGTGAATTGTGTATTTTTACCAGAGCGTAAGCCTGCAGTTAATACAAGTAAATTTGTGAAATTTTGGAAGAACAAGCTCTTCTTAACGGGCAGTGTTAGATCGCTGCAACGATATTTTGGTACTAAAACCAGCGATGGCGAATATATATGTAACTATAATAAAAACACCGATCCGTGTTCGTCATCAGACAAACGACTGATCACTTCCAGTGAGATTCGGAAGGACGCTGAACCTGAAAGACAGATTATGAAATGCCAACATTCGGATGGCCATTCCGTACTACGAGGCCATCATCAACATTCATCTCTCGAAACCTGTGCTATTTATTGCCAATTATCGAAGTAAGTAGAGTTACATTAAACTTCAAAAATCGTAATACCATCACGCTTGATACATAAGAGACTATTCGGAAAATATGTCGTGCCTAATATTTCATATCCATAGACCTTACGTGCCTCGTCTATACATCACTGTTGTCATACAATAATGAAGATAAAAATAAAATAAATTTTCAATTTTGATAAATAACAAAAATTATACAATCTCACACAATGTGAAAGCCCTGGATGCTCCATGAGACTGCTCCAGCAAGGATTGCTGGATTATTATCCCTTCCATCCACTTAAAACATCTTTAATATTATCCTCAAAATGTATATCTTTGCATTACTTTCAGTACAGCTTATATTTAGTTATTGTGAGGTTTGTTTTTAAAATCTAATTGGATTAATAGTAGTCATATGAAAAATATGATTTAGTGGTAAGGTGTACCATAAATAGTACACTTGCTTAGAAAGTGCCTCTCCATTTGTGTTTTGAGAGATTCAAAGATGATATGTCAAGTGTTTATTTATTTGGGAGGGTGGGCTTGAGCCGCTCGGCTAAGGGCACGTCAACCTGCTCAGATTGTTTGTGCCCGTATGTCAAGTGTTATTGTTGTACTTAAATAAAATATAATGATTTTTTCCATAGACATGGCTGGTATTGGGGAGGAATAACTTCCAGCGAGGCAGAAAAGTTACTGGCCGGTCAACATGACAATGTATTTCTTGTAAGAGACTCATATGACTCTAGACATATTCTCTGTGTGTCTTTTCGATGTGTTGGACGAACATTACATGCCCGCCTTCGACATGCCAATGGGTTATTTTCATTGAACAATGAAACATTTGTGCCACCTAATCGAATATCAGAACATTGTGCAACAGTCGATGTAAAGTCAAAACTATTTGAAATGCCAGTTAAATTAGCCAGGCCCCTAAACAGGTACAATTTTCATGCATTGTGATATGTAATATTATTTATAAAATAATTATACACTTATAATGATGTTGGTTGGTTTCAGGTTTGCAAGATTGGATTCCTTACAAATGATCTGTAGGTTTGTTATCCGACAAACAGTATCAGAGAATGCTTGGAACAAGTTACCACTACCGCCAAATCTAATATCTTATGTCTCTATGGGCAGCGATTATATTGTTTTTTCATAGTAGACATAGAATATTATGTAGTGCCTTGTAATTACTAATATCGCACTTCTTATACTTTAGCCTTTTTACAATGATAATAAACATATCCTATATAATTATGTAAAAAGTGTTTATACATTTATACAGAATGAGAATGTTAATGTTTTATAATAATAAATAATGACTGTACTGTGGTTTATTTATGTTTGTATTTTTAATGATTGTGTTTGTTATAAATTAAAGATCAAACAAGGCAATTTTCACATTACCTTATATTAATTTGTATAAAAATTTATTGTTGGATGTTTGTGTATTGGAAACTACAGAAGGCCATGCTGGATTGTAACATGATAAAATTTCACCATGTTCAAAATGTTTAATTGTGTTCTATTTGCATAATAAAAAAATATTTATCTCATACATGTACATAATCAGAAACAAGTTTTACTTATAACGCGCGCGGGCTCCACGCACAACTTTTTCTGTCAATAGGAAATAACGCAAATCCGCTATCTACAAGGTTTGTTTTTGCCAGGTTCTGCAATTCAAGTTGACAAGTTTTAGGTTTATTTAATAGATCAACATGTATGATGACTAATGTCAGTGGAACTGGCGAAATAACTGTTAGGACTGTATTGAATGGACGTCCTGATTTTTCCCTTTTCTCCAACGGGAAAAGGGCGTGTGCACGTATATGCATATAACTGTCGGGACGCGACTGATATCTAAGCGATACGATTTGCCATTGGTCATAAAGTACTAAGTCGTAATGTTTATATAGTTTCGTGTAATAGAGAAGCTGGGCCTTTCTTTATATGACTAAATAAAATGCCCTTGTAAAAAAGAAGGGATGAAGAAATGACTCGTGGGACAACTCTGTCAAGGTTACTAAAACGTAAGCATAATGTCAAACGACATTGATATTTTATTGTGAGATTTTATTCTCTGTCGCCTCCTATGTAAGGATTCACGAATGACAGGCCTTCTATTAAAAACAGTTTTGAAACGCTTTCGTAGTACTAACAACTAATATCCATTAATCATATAAGAGAACCTTGCACTCCTACGGCTGCGAAGAGTAGGCAGAGAGAACAGCGCGAGCGTATATATGTGTACAGACACGCCCTTCTCCAGAAAAATCCGTAATAACTAACAGTAACTCCAGACTGTCAGTCTTATTTCGACCGCGAATTTCTCTTGTCTTCGTGACCAATTGATAGCTACCGAGTCCACTTGCCCCGAGGAACCAATCACCTGTAGGTACTGATACTTGCAACTAATTGTTATCATCGTTAACTCTGCTATCCTTTTGTTTTTGTACACGGGTCTTCTTTAACAATGGGGTTTAAATCCATGATGTACTCCACTACAAAATTAAAGCACAATAAAGAATTTATGAATATGATAATTGCCATTTTCATATAAGCAATTAAATGTACTACATAGGTAGGTACCGTTAGGCATAATAATATTTAAGTAGATAAGACATGACAAATAAACATATTTTCCTCATTGTTTAAAATAATCGGGATTAACCATATAGGGTTCGTATTTAATGTGTGTCGGATATCATCAGTTTGAACGCTATTGGAAACTTTCGTAAAATGTCTAACCAGCGGAAACGAGTAATGCGAAATTCCTATCGTTGTCGTCATTGTGTTCATTCTAATATTTCCCAATTTAATAACATTACTAGTTGCGATACAATCGATTGCCAATTATTTGGGTAAGTTATTTTTTTTATTTAATGACACAAATTCGTAATCTATAATCCATATTAATATTACACCTAGCGCGAAATAACATTTACTGCCTGTAAGTTCTTCTTATCCGCTAAAATCCGCACAAAACATAATCGGTTTTAATGATGGAAACATAGTTAACTGATTATGGCAATTTCTTAATAAATTACAACATCATCGATTGTTTGTGTTTTATATACCTTATAGGCCATGATAAGACCGTAATGAACTTTTAGAGCGTAAATCATTAAAATTTTCATCACTGCATGCAGCAAGGCGCTAAAGCACTTTAACATAATCAAATCGTAATGTAAGAAAACCCTGTTCAAAAGAATGGAATTTTCGTATGTTTTAGCTATGGGTGGTATTGGGGAGCTATATCTGCCTGCGAGGCTACAGATATTTTGACTGGACAAAAAAATTATTCTTTTTTGGTGAGAGATTCGTATCATTTAAAGCATATTTTCTGTGTCTTTTCACTATTGGGGTCGTGTCTATCACATTCGTATGTTTAATGCTAATGGCATGTTCTCTTAAGACACGAAAACATTTGTGCCACCTACTCAAATAGCTATACATTGCACAACAGTGGGGGTAAAGATATTTGGAACACGTGTTAAACTACATAGACCTCTAAGCAGGTGGGTGAAAATGCGCATACGTAATTATATTATTTACCTATCAAGTTAGTAGAAGAAGAAAGTATTAAAAGCTTTTATTTTATTTTTTCCACCTTTTTTATTGGTCCACTGCTGGACCGGGTCTCCTCTCATAGTGAGAGGGATTTAGGCCGTAGTCTACCACGCTGGCCAAGTGCGCATTGGTAGACTTCACTTTTATACTTACCATATATAGCTTTTATACTTACCATAAATATGACTAGGTTAGTCAATTTCATGAATCTTATCATATCACTATTCTACAACAAGGTGATTAAGTCAACATTCTACACTGGTTTCAGATTTGCAACACTGGACTCGTTACAAAAGAACTGTAGATTTGTCATAAGACAGATGGTGCCAGAGGACGCTTGGAACGAGTTACCACTTCCGCCAAGTCTTGTATCTTATGTTCTTTTTGGTAGAGATTATATCTAATTATAATGTTAACCTATATTTTACATTACCAATAAGAGACGATTACAACAAATACTATTTATTATTGACCAACAAAAAATACTGTCACAATTTTGTTATAAATTCTCTAAGACATGGATTTCAATGTTACTTTAATGAATTAATTCCCAGCATATTTTTAGCCTGAAACAAATAGAACATACTATAAGTTTTGCGCTGCGTTAATGGAACACTTTCAAATTGCATTTCTCGTATCACGTTGTAAAACCAAATTAAGTATTACGTAATATAATGATATTATAGATAGGTACCTGAGTCCAAGCTCCAGAGCGAAAATAATTATTTTATGGTGCGACAATTTTCATTTTGTGTTAACTCCTAGATATTTAAATAATCCAGTATAAAGGGCAAGTTTGTTCTAAGTTACGGTGATAAATATATATATTTATTTAGAAAGAAAAAAACTTTTATATAATAGACGAACATCATATCGGTTCAAAGGCTTAGCAAATGATATTTACATCATTTTTGTCTTACCGTAACAAACGCAGCAGTTAATGTTTGTGGCGCAACAGAAACTGGATTCATATTCAAAGCCGTCTGAATCATCTCCGCATCTCTTACTCTGGATTTTACAAAACTTCTCGTTGCACTATTATCTTGACTATTATCTGTCAAATAGAATAACTCCGACGCTTTGTATATACCAGCCAAACCAACCCGACGAATGTACCAATTGAACTGAAGCAATTGAAAGTTTTGATTAGGGCAAGGTGTCAAGTAGATATCTATAAGTTACGAAACTTTTATGTAATAAGTAGGCCAGTAGTAGAAGAGCTCTTAACCTCGATGATATTATAACTTAAACTTTCTGCTATGTTGTACAAGAAAAAATCGGGCTCCATATTCAAAGGGCGCAATAATATTTAACGTTCAGAAGTTCCGGGGATTGTCTTAAAGAAGACTGAAATGAGTAGCGTTGGTGGCTTGTCCTCCTTCTACTTAACGAATTCCATTAATTCTAGCGTACGCGTGATAGAATTTCAAATAGGCGTGCAGTGACCTGAGACTTTAGAAGTATTATTGTATTGGTCAACATGTTTAATCTAATATTTGATGTACTTCGGTCTCAGAAAGCCAACTGCTGCGGTTTAAACGTTCGTTTCTATCGCGCACATGCAAGATGTGTAATGGACTTCCATCTGAGGCTTTCCCGGAGCGCTAAGACATGGGGCTCTTCAAGAAAGGCGTGAACAGAGTTCTCCTTCAAAACCGGCAACGCATGGACAACTCCTCTGGTGTTGCACAAGTCCATAGGCGACGGTGACCATTTACCATCAGGTGGCCCATCTGCCTGTTTGCTAGGTTAAGTTTATAAAAAAAAAATGTGGCATATAGGCAAAAACAACAACGAAATCCACGTTCAAATTAACCAATGGCGAAATACGCAGTCCAGTTAGAGTTGAAAACAATTTCTTAAAAAGGGTAAGTATCTGTCGCTGCAGATGATGAAGAGTCATGGATAAATGAAATAATGAAAAGAAAAAAGTTACTTACGTCAACACTGCGGTCACCTGTGTGATAGCAAATATCATCAACTAAAGATAGCAAAGTTGCCAGACAGTTTGGTACATTGTTGGGAAGTGTTTGAATTGCCATGGCTTTTGGCCACGAACTTCTGAAAGAAAATATTCAAAATGCAAAGAATCATTGTAATACAAAAGAAATTAAGAAAAATATGTGTATTTATAAACTATTCATTAACAAAATGAATCAAGTTTAGGCAAAATGTAGATAATAATAACTTACTTATAGGGTTCTATCATCAGCAGTCGAGTCATTATAGCATTTTCAATTTGTTGGGCTGGTATTTTTGACTCTTTTAAGTCTTGTTTCGGCCACTGCATCAGTAATATTAAATTAACTTAAAGTTTTACACAAATTTAAACATTTTACGTAGTAATACTCACTGCTTTCATTTGGTCAACTAGTTGCTCATTGCACTTAACATTAAAATAATGAACAAGGTCTCCTCCTCCATTGGGAAACAGACCATGGGAAATTCCAGGATATCCGGCTGCTTCAGCCCCTTGGCTGAGTGATTCAACGGACCATCCAGACTTTGGCACAAATTCCAGAGCTTTTATCAAAATACAATGCTTTATATCTTCTTCATACTGATGGTCTTCATGTTCTGTTGCAACCACTTGCATAGGAATGTCCTTGGGCTGCATGTTTTCTTTAACATTTTGGCAGTAAAATCTTAATGTTCTTTGGGTATTATTTATTGGAGCTATTGTGAGTGGTTTTACAAATCTACGCCCAATCCTCAATGCTGTTAACAAAATAGTACTGTGACTTACAAACATTACTTAATTTACATTATAGATTTAAATATACAGACGAATAAAATTAGTAATAGTAAAATAGTCATTTATTGATAAATTCAGGGATGTAGGGTCATCTTGGTTTGTTGCATCTTGGTCAAACCAATACATTCAGATATTCGTGCTACCAATCCTTCTATTAAATGGAAAGCATTGAGAGCAGAATGAATTATGTCTTTTTTATTTTCTATTGGTATTTTATCTAGGATGTTTCCTCCTACATTAATAGTGACGTCAATTTCATCTTCAGGTATGGTTTTTGCTGTTTCAATATCTTTTAATTTCTCTTCATAATGAGCTTTTGACATATTTAGCCCAATTCTTAATTTATCCAAATAATCAGTTTCAATTATTCCATAGCATTCTCTTATTCCTGTTACATTCTGTGTATCTTTTAAAATTATATATCTTAAGAAATTAAGTGAAGAAATTATCTGGTCAGCTAGTTCAACTAAATCAGATTCGGCTCCATGTGGAAGATGGCATATTTTTTTAACAAGGTCCATAAGTTGCGCTCCAGTGAAACAATCTGGCATGACAGCATCTTTGAAAGCTTCATCAATCGAGTTTTTGTATAACGTTATTGCATAACCTATCATGCCCGAGTGATTTGCAGTATTTAATATAAACTTAATGAGCATACACCTACCCTTATATTCAAATTTCCTTATAAGACCATTAATCTGGTTAACAGCTGATTTACGTATGAACTGATAATTGGAGTAAATAGCGACATTAATAAGACTTTTACACAAATCATAGTATGTAGATGAAATGAGTTTGGCTGACAGGCTTCTGTCAGGCATATAATTGAGTAATGCTTTAGACAAAGTCACTGCTTTACTCAGTGGGCCATATTCTGAAAAACCTAACAAGTGAACAACACACAAAAAAAGACTATTAACTATGTATTGAATAGAATAAACACAAGGAATTGCTGTATCTGGAACCTCAAAATGACCAGAATGAGTTACATAAAACAATCCAGACAATGTAGTCATGTTAATTTTTTCTTTATGTTCATATGGTGATAGTTCTTCTTCTCCATCAGTTGAGACAACCCTTGACCTATTGTTTCCTTTATGACATAAATGGACATATGGTATGAACTTTAAAATATTTTTTACAAGTACACATATATCTAGTATCATTTGACTAATACACTGCCTGCCTTCACTATTTGAGTTACATTCTGGATCTAAATCAATGTAAATTAAAGGTTTTCCATGTAAACTTATAAGAAATGCAGATATTATTTCCTTCGTTCTAGCACTAGCTCCTTCTACAGATAATTCCTTGATAAATGGATTATAAAATGGTGGCAATCGAGAATAAACTCTAACAATCCGTCGAAAGTTGGTATCGCATTCCATCAATAAACGTTCTTTGCCTTCCAATTGGTACTCAGGTATTGGTATTGCTTCAATGTATGTACTTATGGAATTCAAACACCATTCTAGTGATCTCCCACGTTTAGCAGTTAGTTTTTTCAAAAGTTCCTGCACTGCGGTCAAAATTATAGAGAACTGGGCATCATTTTGTGCAAGCTCAATTTGTTCAATAAATTCTAAAAGAGCTTCTTCCGGTGAAGATATGTGGACAATTGACAATAATAATTCTTCACAAGCACCCTGCAAGGATGGCTTTATAATAATTGTGTCATCTTTTATCTTGCCTATGATAATAGGAACAAGATCCCAACAATTGTTTTTAAAGATATTTAAATATTTCTCATCACCGGGCACACTGAGTGCATCCTTATATCTTCCAGAATCCAATAAAGATGAAATTAAATCCAATACATCAACAGATGGTTCCATGATGAATATTATTAAGAGTTCTTTTTTCCAATAAAATGAACTCTGAAATTAATTGCCTACATTGTAATATTCGACATAGACTTCTATATTTGTTGAATAATGGAGAGATGAAAATGTGTACTACTTCCATGTTCCACTTTTCATCACATAACATACAAATATTTTAAATGGAAACTTTGAACATAATGTTTTACGGTTATCTTGGAACATGTAAGTAATTTTTGTCAGTTACTGTCTATTTTGAATGTGTACTTACAGTTAAAAACCTTCTGGAGATTGCTCATTATAGCTGAAAAACGACGCTGATGAATTTATTTACTGCTTAACCAAATTGTGTTAGAGATTTCAGCACGATTTTTAAATTGACTGCAGTAAATTATTAGATCAAGCGCTACATTTACCGATATAATACTGTTTAATTATTAAAAATATGTACGTCGAACTGAAATAATAATCACATTCGTCAAACTTAGAGAACAGCTGTCACAATGACAAGCTAGTGAAATGACAGATCAGACCGATGTTTTGCTTTGTTATGTTTGAAAGGTTTATTAGTCTTAGATTTCATTTTTCGGCCTATCACTTTTCATTATATAACTCAATAGATTTCACAAACTCTTATGATATAATTATATTCATATAGAGTACAGTACACAAATAATTCCAATGTCCAATAACAATCTTAAATAATTGTAATATCGTTCAACTATATTTTTTCTATATAGCGTAAATCGTGGTAGGTACTTACGGTTACCTAGGTATAATACCGCAATAGGTAATTAGCTCATAAGATCAATTAGATCATAGATAAGTGGTAATATAGAATTAGATGTCCTGTCGTTGTCAATACAACTTGTCAGTTGCAATTGTCTGCTGTCATGTGTTATATTGCATATTATCATATCATAATAATTCATAAAAGTATAAGATGGGTATGGTATATTAGAGCGATTTTATTCAACGATAGGTTTTGTTTGCTAGTTTTGCCTATTATAATTATAGGTATACTCTAAAAATTATTGCAATAATGTCTGGGAAACAAAAAAATATATTTACCAGGAGTAAACCTTTGATGAATATTTATAGTGGAGTCGATCATGAAGGAAAGGAGGTAAGTCTGAGTTTTAAAAATGTCTGATTAATTAGATTTCAGTTAAACTATATGTATATTTTGATATTAGGTAGAGGTTCGTGAAGATGCTGAGCAATTGGTAAAATGGCATGAAATATCAGATGCGCTGGTCGCTGCCGGCTATTACAGGGCTCAGCTGCAAGGCTTGTCGGCTTTCGATAAAATTGTGGGCGGTCTCACCTGGTGTATTGAGTTATGTGATATTGATGTGGACATTAGTCTTTTATTTGAGGAAAATCTTACCATTGGAAAGAAAATGTATGTACCTTTTATAAACATTATGTTAATATTTGTAATATTCAGATTTATCTAATAGTTAAGTAGTCCTTGTTAAATATATCCTTGATTATTGCAGAGCATTAACAGAGAAAATAGTTAAAATTCTGCCAACTATGAAGTGTCCTTACACTATTGAACCTCATCAAATACAAGGCTTAGATTTTATTAATATTTATCCGCTTATCCAGTGGTTGATCAAATACTCGAGTGAATTTAGAGAAGCCAAGGAAGATGAATTACGTAAGTTTGCTGTCATGCAATATGAAAAGGATCACATATTTGAATCTGATCGGTTATATTTCCAACAGAAAGAAAAATTACTCAAGAATGTTAGCTTCGTTCAGGTACATATGGCACAATGTATACATATAGTAGTTTTTAAATTTTTTTTTTTATTCTATCAATATATTATTTGCCAACACTGATCATTAACAAATATACTTTAAACCACGATATCAATTACTTAAAGATGCATAGCTGTGGTATTTTAAGTTTCTAAATTCATACATAATAACACTAATCAATCAATTGTTTATGATGAGTATTCTTCTAGAATTTGTATAAGCCGTGTAGAGTAAGAAAAAGAAAAGGTGGTCTCCCAGCAAATGAATTGGAACAAGTGAATGCAGTTCTTTCCGAATATGATCAAAGGATACTCATGCATATTTCGAACAATTCAGATGAAGCCAAAAAAGATGAAGGCCTGGATTTCTTGGTAAGTTTATATTTATATGAATATAAATGTAACTGAAGTTTCTGTCTTTGATATCGAAATAAATACACTCCTGAGCTCATATGGTTATTTGCATGTTACCAAAACTTAAACAAGCATTTTTTAAATTACATATGACAGGCTTTTTATGGGCTAATGTTTGAAACTCTCAATCATGTAATCGAATATGTATATTGGTACTTTGGTACACAATACAATTGAATTTACAACTAATGGCTAGATATTATGTGAAGTTCAGCAGTTGGGTTTTTAAGATCCAATAATGTTATTTCAACATTAACTTATTGTAGTTCCTTTAACAAACATCTAAAAAGTTATGAAATGTGTGCTTGTTTTCATTTAATACAATGAGTTTCATTAGATATCAGATAGTAATCTAATTGGATTATTGGAAGTTTATGGAAGGAATTTTAATTTAAAAATTCTAAGTGTATTTGGATAGTCAAAAATTTACAACATTAATAAATATGTTTTTCTATTATGGAAATTGAATTAAACAGTCAGTATACTGAGGGATTTGACAGGCATTCATGAAGAGATTACTGAGAAAATGCATGGCCTTATAAAGTTTAACAAATTTAAAAAATCACTATGGATTGTCGTAATCATAAAACAATGATGATGACAATCTATGGTTCAGCACCAAACTGAAGTATAATGGTGGTGATCTTCTCTTGAGTTTAAAAAGATCTATTTGTTATTTGCATATCATGTTTCATTATTCTTGAAATTTTTATCCACTAGATTATTTTATATCTTTTTTTTTACTATGTGATTGTAACAAATTACTTTTTTGCAGTATGATTATGAAAAGGCTTTAGCTGATCCATCAGAAATAACCATTGAAGTAAGTTGACTTGTTTAAACATTAAACAACAAATTATGCAACAAGAACAATCTGATTGAAAAATCTTGAAAGTTCTTGACACATTGTTGAAAAATCTTTGATTACAATGAGTACACGTTGTTTATTATGGTACAATATAAACCCTGTGTTTTTAGGTAATGATGTTTTGTCCCTTTCTAGCATATCTCAAATGTACCAAAGTTGATTAAAACAAGGAATACATTGGTGAAATTGCTAGTATTTAATGTTTCTGGTTAAGGCAGTATTATTTCAATTAGTATAAGTTGTTGAAGGAATTCTTAAGAGTGACTAAACCAGTAGGACATAGAAATTTGCCTTGTATCATATTACATAAGTACCTTAGGAGAGAAAACTGATGGATGAAAAAATGGGTTTAATTTCACATTTCTAATGGATTCTTTTTTCCTAATGTAAATAAGACAATCACTATTGTTGTTGTATTTTCTGAGTATGCTGGGTATATAAAAAAGCTAGAGAGCTTTTGTAATATACATAGAGAGTTAATTAATATTTAATTTTTCATAAGACTACAAGATTTGAAACACAACATGAAGGGAATGAAAATGGTGCAAACACAAAACTGCATTATGCTGTTTTACATTCGGAAATTACTGGAGATGTATCCAAAGAAATAGAGGAGAGCGAGAAGATTAAGTATTCTGAAGATATCAATCGGCTGACAAAAAGGATAAATGCAATGGAAGATGAAATAGACCATGTAAGAAATGAACACGAAACTAGGATGGATAATGTTAAAAAGCAACATAATATTATTACAAGCAAGATGCAGAAAATCACACAAAAGTTAATGAAGTCAGATGATTATAGGTAAATTACAATTATACTGGTAATATAGTTAACAACAGTAAAGAATAAATGAATAGTTCACTGGAAATACCTTAGGTGGAAGCAGAGGGGTCGTTACACACTCCTACTACTGAATTTAGAAACTCAATTGTATTGTGAGCTGACAAATGAATGTTGTGGATATAAAAAAAATTCGTATGTATAATAGAAAATGTTTTATATTATGTAATGTTCATTGTGTCTGCAATCGAAAGTTAGGTAATTTTGTAAGTTACGAAAATTGTGTATATTTTGCAGTGATAAAAATGTAAAAGATTTTTTTAAATCGCTCAAAGGACTGGCCAGAGAAAGAAGTGAACTGTTAAAGATCATTCAACATCGGCAAATTGAACACAACAAATTACTTGAAGACCTAAAGTGAGTTATTTATATCGTAAAGTCTCAATACAATTTTCGATTTTTTATAACTTAATCTTTGTAGTTTTTGAACACGAAACAATAAGTCTTCAGGGTGGTCATAAAATTGTTGATTGTGTTATTTTCAAAATGTTTCTATACAAAGAGCACTGAGACAGGCTGCTGGGATTGCGTCCAGGTGTCCCGCCGGGGAACTGTGCCCGCCTGTGCAATAGTGGCGCTCAAATTTATGTCCCATAGCATTGCATTGCACATCTTTTAATTGTCTGCAATATTTTCAATTATTAAACTGATATAATGTTATGTTTAATTCAATCACCGAAATCATTGTATTCATGTAATGTGTGTAACATTTCAGACAAGCTAAAGATTCTGAAATAGAAATCGAGGAGCAACCACTCACCCCGGCAGAGTTAAACGAGTTTCAAGACAGGGAAACTAAAATGAAGAATTACTTGAGCGGTGTGAAGTTGGAATTGGGCCATTTGAATCGCCAAATGTTGAGGTACTCGATTGCTATTGACGAAGTACCCGGCACTGCTGAACTACTACAATATGAGAAAAGATTTGTAGAGCTATATAATCAAGGTAACTGGTTAATTATTGTTTTTTTTATGTTATTAGAATCAATCTACACTATATTGTAAGTCAACTCAACTCTAAACTCAGAAACTGCTTTATCGATGTGAGGACGGTTTTCACAGATGTGTAGTGGTAAGGTTCACTTAACATTTCTTTTATTTCTATCAGGTCATAAATAAAAAATAAATGTCAATTTAATATCTGTTCTACATATTTATTATGTTCTTTTCAGTCGCATCGAAACATAAAGAAACTAAGCAGTATTATATTTTCTATAACACACTCTATGAAGTTAAGCTTTATACCTCAAAAGAATTGAGCCTACTTAATTCGATACTGGACAACTACGATGAGTAAGTACCTTAGTTTGATGCCCCTGTATTCTTATTTGAATCCTTTTATTTTTGTACTAGCCGTTACCCGCCCGCTTTGCTGGGCGTATGATACGACTTTTTTAAATATTTAACGCCCCCGCTCAACCCTCTGGGGGTGGAAAATCATAAAATTAGTTTTTAATAAATTCAAACATGCTAAAAGGAATATCCTGGCTAAGTTTTATACCTAAAAGAGCTATAGTTTGAAAATGTGAATTTTTCATTGTTGACACCCCAGCAAAACCCCTTGTGGGTAGAATTTAGTAAAATCCGTTCTTAGCTGACCTCTACATAGTAAAAGTAATATTCCTACCAAATTTCAAGTCTCTAAGTCTTATGGTTCCCGAGATATCGTGATGAGTGAGTATATAGATTATTGATATGACTCTCATCTCATAATGAAAAAATGTATGTGCATCGTCTACCAAACGCTGCCAATGTTTACTTGCCGCAGAGAAAATAATAGAGAATTATAAGTTTTGCTCACGATATATTTCACCCTTATACCATAGTACTATTTAATCTAATAAAACACTTCTTTTTTTTGTTAAATTGGATGTGCCGTTCGAGATTCAAACTCCAGATCGCGGTGTTGGAGGCCAAATTTCAAACCACTAGGCTAGGCGGCCAGTACGCCTAACATTTGATGTTGAAAAGTTTCGACTTGACTTAGAAACTATGGAAAAAATGTTATGCTCTATCATTTCACTTTGAACTATGAAGAACATGGCCGGTAGAACATACCGATGCATGAAGTGTACCTCACATTGTCTGATGAGAGTGATAACAGTTATTGATTATTCTTCCTTGTAGAGTTATGTCTTCTGCGAGGCAAAGAGAAGAATTTATGAACCAGTTTGAGTCGATAGTGGATTGGGTGAACCAGACAGTGAAGAAAGTGGAGTCGAAGTTCAACCAGGAGAAGGAGCGCAAGGCCGCCCTGCACGCGGAGTACTCGCGCCTCTTGGACGTACAGAGGCAGTACGCGGCCGCACTGAAAAAGTTAGCTGGAGAAAGACAAAAAATTAATATATACGATTAGGGACCTAATTCAAATATGCTTTTTGAAACGGTTATGTTGCAATTGTAACAATTATATTTTTATCGTTTGATATCAATGTAAAATTGCTTAAACCATATTATCAAATTGCTTAGCGTACATATTGTTTGTAGGTATATTATTTTATTTAATACATTTAAAATACTACAGCGCTAATATTCAATACATTCCCTTTCGATGTGCAATAATAAAGGCAAAGTTGTAGGTAGACACTACTGCATGTCACAAGTTATAGTCGTGCTTATTTCAGATAATATTTACAAAACGTATTCATAGAAGTGAACGTGACCTCCATCCTACCTAATGTAAATAGTAAGACTGAACGTTTTTTTGTATGACTTGGTTATGCACTTTTATATGAATAAAAACATAAGATTTAATGTAAACGTAATAGTTTATTTCGAAACCCTGTTTATACAATAGTGTAAATATAAATTTAAGAATAGAACAATACGTCGAATAGCTTCAACGGACGATATAACAACGCCATTCAATCTTAGCTTCCGGGGACACTCCATACCTAAACATAGCAATCATACCCAGTTGCTCACAACAATGATAATAACACATAGGTATGTTATCTATATTACTTCGTATATAATAGTCAACATCACTATGTCATGAACGCGCGGTTTGTTAGTGACTTTTGTGGCCGTGAGCGTGGGAATTGGCGCGGCTCTTCTTGTACATCGTAAAAGATATCAGCTCGCGATTGGCGTTGGTCATCGTCATGGCGTGAGACACCACGTCGTAGCCGAGCAGGCCGTGCACGCGGTTCACAACCACCAGCGTCAAACCCTTCTGCGTCACTCGAACCGTTCTTTCTTGATCTGAAGAAGTCGCAATAATCATACCGAAGGATGAATTAAGCTCCTGAGAACATAATTACGATTCATAACTTGTTAAATATAAATATCACAGAAATATCCTAACTAAATGGCAGAACACTGTATGTAACGTTCTTTATAAGGCTTACATTTAAGACCTCAGGTTTGCGACGTATTTGTGATTTCATTAATTATCCGTTTCTTAATCAGAACTACTTCAATTGATTCTGTACCAAATGATTCAAATGGTAAACGACTAACGAACACTTGAAGTGGTGCATGCATCACCCGACATCGTATTGACGAAAACTGAAATTTCGTGTATATGAACAAAATTGGATTTGTGGACATAATTCGGTTGACCACGATAGTTTTTACCAAACTAGTTACGACCTTCGCTTTGATAGATTACCATCGATGTATTCGTACGGAACAAAAAATCACAAGAATCTTAAGAAGGATAAGGAGACTTATCAAGTTATCAACTATTTATAATGTCCACACGGCGTTTTGCGGCTACTTACCATCATGTAACGCTAGCTAGGCAGCTAGCTGGGAGGCCCCAGTATATTAGATTTTGTTTTTGAATCAAAATTAGTATATACTGTAGACGATTTATAACAGTCACTTAACATCAGTCTTACCCCGTTAGGGGCCTGGCGTGACGGTATGTATGTATGTATTTAATATCAAGTGCAGTGTTTTCCTTTATACAAATAAAAAAATTAACCATAATATTAAGCGCATCGGTTTCGAAACAGCAAAATTAGTTAAGAAGTACGAGTTATCTAATATAATGTAGGGATTACTTTTATAGGGATATTTATACAGACATTTCAAAGGTAATGAAGAAAATACAAGTAAGGGACGACAATTTTATAATTAAGTTGATTCGGCGCTACAAAGGACTTTTGTTAAAACACTTAAATACTTATTAAAAAAATAAAATATTACACTAAATAGAGAATATTCAATTATACTTTTGCCCATATATTCTCTTTTATTCATATAAATTAAGGACAATTGTATCAAAATATGTCCAGCAATTTTTACTGACTAATTTTTTGTTACGGAAATATAAAAGAATAAATAACAAAAGAAAATGGAAAATACTCCTTGAACAACATTGGCAAAAAAAACAATAAGTATGGTACAATGTTAGAATAATTATCCTTATTTTACTCAATTGTCTATCTCAATCTAAAATTATATCACAATTAAAAAAATCTTTTACATTTTTATTTGACTAAGCAGTGCGTACAATTCACGTAGCAGTGACGTATTGTGGTATCTAAATAACTGGTATTAAATAGTAACGGGTTATAACTTACTCTCACTAATACCGCTCTTTCTTCACTCTGAAGTCCGTACACAGTCGCACCGTCATCCTTGGAAAGGTGCGGAGCGCTCAGGCTGCCCATGACCATGATGTACGGCATTGTTTTTCGTTAGCACTAAACACTGTTTATTTACAAAGTATGACCGGCTACCTATTGATTAATTTGATAATTGGTTTAACTGCAGTAAAATACTGACATTAGCTTATTCACCACACAGCCGGTAAGGACCGGGACAGGTTGTGTCCTGTCTGTTTATGTGAGTGAACTTTGCCAGGTAAGCAATGCCGGCGTGGTTCACAATGGTGTGTATGTATGTGTGCGGCGTGCTTGTAAGGTGTGTGTGAGGTTAAAAAGTAGTGACGTCAATCGTCACATGGCCTTCACGGTGCTGCATTGACTCTGCGCTGGCGCACGTTCGCAATGTCGTGCATTGATCTTACAGGCAAGATTTATAGCGTGAAGGTTTACTTGTGGTCTGTGGTAATTTTTTTGTAAATTAGATTACATTACACATTACACATAAACGTATAACTTTATAGCGTAATACCTACGTAGTTAGTCACAGTGATAATGGACCCCAATATTAATTGAAGATAAAACATATATGAAAGAATCCACGAAGGTCCCTTTTCCTTAATATCACTTAAGTTATTCGTCTAAAGATTATTAAATATGTAATAAAATACCTTCATATGTATTATTTCCTTTTTGTTTCTACTACGTAGGTAATATATGTAGGTATATAACACATTACAGTATCTGGCTGAATAAATGAACGTAAAAAATATTGCGTTATTGCGTTGACATTAATTTTGACTTGAAATTTCTAACAGCTTATATAACTAGCTGAGTAGCAGAATATATTCTTTGTATTAAGAAATTATTTACTTAATATAAATATGAGCCACTCTATGAGCAGCCCGCGAAATATTCAGCTAGGTAATACATTCCTTATTAAAAACAAAATGTGTTTAGAAGAGATTCTGTATTAACATAAGAAATTACTGATAATGGTCGAGGAAGGCCTAAAGACGGTATGCTGTCTAATTTATTGTGATCCCAACGCGATAGTAGGTGCATGAGGTGTTTCCACCTCGTCTATTCTGTGACATACTTGGTTTATAATTTTTGAATATATAAATATCGCTTAAATTTAATAATTCTATTGTTAAGTAAACATTTTCTTATTTGCTTGAAGTATACCAATGTTTCATCACTGTTTTATGATTCATTAAAATTAATTATTGGCCGATTAATTGTTGCATTAGTAAAAGTTAACTAAGCCTCCCTATGTACTTACTATTTCAGTATTTGAAACATATCAAAAAGCGCGTTTGGTGTTCGTACAGACTATGGCTGAACTAGCTTCTAGGGCCACTAATATCAAATGCCTGGAGAGTGCTGGTGTTCTAGGTAAGGAAAACTGCTTATTCGCGAATGAACAGGATTAGGATAGGATTAGGATACAACATACATACATGATAATTCGTATACGATAAATGAGTAGGAGTCTACAAAAATCAAATTTTTAAGCACGTTGTTCTTATTTATTGTTAATCAATAGTTTGTGATTGTATTTCGTTTCTAGCGAATTTTAAAAAGTATGGGTCATCGCGGTTGTAGAACAATATGTAGGTAAGATCAGTTTCATTCTCAGTTAAAAATTGTGACAGAAATAATTTTTACTACAATACAATAATCAAATTTGTAGTCCTTGACATATCAATATGTAACTTTTTCTTGAATAACTGGATGCATAATAGTATAGAATAAATAGTAATGATTATCCTCATTATAGAACTTCTACGGCCGCTTCTCTCCGATTCTTGCAGTACAGTGCGCCAGTGTGCGGTAGTGGCAGCAGCCAGGCTAGCTGAGCACGACGAGGCTATCGCAAAACTAATACTCAACGGAGGCATGGTCACAATTACTCTGGAAAATCTTAACAAATATAATGTAAGGATTTTACTTTTGAATACCTGCCGCTATTGCAATCCTAAATGGATGTATTAAACCTAGTAAAATTCTTGGTATCAATATAAGTTTCAATATAGGTAGGTACCTACCTAGATTTAAGTTTAATTTCGCGAAGTTTATTTCCCGCATAAACAGTGTGAGAATTCGCCATTGCTAGGTATGTACATGTACAGGGCCGGCTTTGGGGGAGGCGACCGGGGCGACAGTCCAGGGAGCTAGGGGCCAAAAACGCCGCGCTGAATAACATTGCGTATTATTTGAACAATATCAGTCACTGATAAGTGAGTGGCGAACGCAATTTCTCATAACTGGAATTCACAAAAACATCTAGCGGATTTACTTTTCATTGAAAATCAACTTGGAAAATATCTTGATTGTGCAATTGGTAGGTATCGGAGTTTTCTGATAAAGAACCAGGGCGCCTAGATGGTTATAGCCGGCCCTGAGTACCTATTTTATGTTGCGTGATTTTCAGAAAATTGTATTTCATTAGTAACAAAGTAAATATAATACTTTCAGACATTATTATATGACTTTATAAAAACATTATTTGTGGAGTTAAGGTAAATTAATTTGAAATGTCTTCGTAGCTACACTTACGACCGGTCCCACATTATGTAAGATGTCTTATATAATAAGTAGGTACACCATGATTTACGATATTAAATATTGCAAATTGTATAATTACCGGAATGGGATTTCCACGAAGTGACATAACTTCTATTAAGATTAGAGAAAAAAACAATACATATCTTATTTTTTTCCATTTTATCAGGTCTATTATAAACGATCAGTGCTATACCTAATGAGAGCTGTTGCAAAGTAAGTGTTTCTAATATTATGTACTTCAAAAAAGTAACTCAGACATAATTGAAATGATGATAAAATACATTTTATAAGTAATGCCTTATATATTATTACCCTAATACTATTTATATAGGCTACAAAGCAGATAAATAAAAGTTGTAGCCCAATTCATCTTTACGTCTTATCCATATGACTGTAGTAAATACTAATGTATTAAACTTAATATTCGTTAAAATATACAGACATAATGAAGAATTGGCCTCAGCAATCATTCGTCTTGGGGCGTTAGAGCACATAGTGTCATGTCTTGAAGACTTCGATACACAGGTAAAACTTAACCGTCTGATACATAAAGCAGTCAACCTATTCGCGGGGTGGTGCGGAAATGAATACTCTCAATAGACGAATGCTCGGATATGTCCATAAGTTGTTACATTTTATAAGAGGTTCATATTATAACCGTAGGTCATAGGTATCTTCATAACTTTGCAGGTCAAAGAAAATGCTGCTTGGGCATTGGGTTACATAGGGAAACACAGTGAACATTTGGCAGGCCTGGTGGTCGATGCTGGAACACTTCCTCTATTGGTGTTGGCTTTTCAGGAGCCCGAAATGAGCTTGAAGCAGGTATAATAAAGTAATAATTTAAGATTAGGCAAAATTATAGATTGATTTCTATGTCCAAACGTAACTTTTTTCTTACGTAAACGTTTGATCAATATCAAAAACAAATTATGGCTATTTGCAGATTGCTGCTGGAGCTCTTGTTGATCTGGCTCAGCATAAGCCCGAGGCAGTCGTGGACGCTGGAGCGATTTGCCATTTAGTTCGAGGCTTAGAAAACCAGGATCCCAAATTGAAGGTAAATACAATTTAATGGACCTATGTTTTATGTACTTTCAAAATGAATAATTAGAGCTGTTGGCTTTTCTACATTATAACGTGATGAGTATTAAGTAAGGAGCCGGTGTATATTTCAGCGTAGCACGTTGTGCGCGTTGGGAGCGGTCGCGAGCGCTCGCGCAGAGCTCGCGGAGGCCGCGGTGGCTGGCGGCGCGCTGCCGCCTGCGCTGCTGCACGCGGGCCACGACGCAGCGCCTGTACGCCGCGCTGCAGCTTGCCTTCTTCGCGATATTGTGAAGCATTCCGTAGACGTCAGTATTGGCTATTATAATTTCCTCATATAGCTGATTTTATTGATATAGTTTCTATTTTAGTGTTAACTAAACGCGGCTAAAGCGGTAGAACTAAAAATCTGGTAAACATTTTTTGTAGCATATCTAACATAAATACAATATCTAATGTGCTACAAAAAATATTTACCAGATTATCAGCTAGTTAACTTTAATTGTTAGTACGTATGTAGTAAAGTTTATATAACTAATGCTATATGTCACGGTGTTATGAACCTGCTGTTGCGAATGAAGCTTTATTATAGTTGGCGCAGTTGGTAGTGAACACGGGTGGATGCGGCCCTCTCGTGGAGCTGTTAGGCGAAAGCACAACGGGAACTCGTGTTCCCGCATGCATGGCGCTGGGTTTCATAGCGGGCCAGGCAGACCAACTGGCTATGGCTGTTGTCGAGTCCAAGGTTTTATCCTGATCTCTTTCAATCAACTTTGCTTTCAGTTTTTTATTTGTTCCACTATTGGACACGAGTCTCCCATCAAGTTGAGACGATTTATGGACATAATCTACTTCTAAAGTGTGCAGATTTTCTCAGTATATCTCCCTCCACACTTATAACAAATGATAAACAAATTCAAAACGACTTAAAGTGTTTGTCAGAACGTAATTTTAAATTTAAATCATTGCCTCTTTCAACAGATATTGAAATAGAAATATATGACATATGTATTCAATTTATAATTGACGGTCCCTTATTCCACGAGAGTAAGTAATAGAAAAATAATAACACAATCTGAAAATTGGCTGCCATATTTTCTTGTAAACTCTTTGTAAAGGTTATACTGTAATATTTTCCTATGCTACAAGCTTCAAACATTTACGGTTCACTTGGTGATGAGTCGATACTACACTTCATACATACTTATATACAAACTCCAATGAAACACTGTAATATTTATTTATAATGTTTCATTTTTTTAGGCTGTCCCAGTATTAGTTAACATACTGCAAAATGATGAAGCTGAAGAGGCAGAGCTTTGTGCAGCGGCATGGACACTTGGTCACATAGCCAAGCATTCACCACAGCACAGCCTTGCTATTGCTGTTGCGAATGCCTTTCCAAGACTATTACAGGTAATTACTTCTTATATTATAATAAATAACAGTTAACTTTAATCTTTACACTAAAAGCGACAACACTTTTTGTTCCTAGTTATATACAAACCCTAAATCATCCGGCGAGGTCCAAGCGCGAGCATCTTGTGCTTTAAAACAATGCTTACAATGCTGTCTACATCGACCTGCTTTAGAACCACTGTTACATGCAGCACCAGCCTGCATTTTAAAATATGTACTAGCCCAATATGCCAAAGTGAGTTTAACATACAATAAAAACATTACATTTATTACAGCAGTAAGATTTAATTTTTTTTCATAACATTTATTTAACAATAAATAGTGTTTACCCATTTATTTAATATTTATTGCTTGAATTTGTACACATCTTTCAATTAATCACTGTAAGACTATAGTAGCAGCTGTAGCAATATGTTTTAATAGTTTCACTTGTAAAAAAATTAGTAAACTGGTCCATCATCAAGGTTATCATCGTCCTCATCATAATCCTCACCATTGTCAAAGTAGTTGTTGGCGTAATCTGTTCCGTCATCTACTTCATCCTGTTCCTGTTCTTCTTCTACATCTTCTTCATTGTCCTCTGCATTCTTTGCATTATCTTCATCCTCAATAATTTCAATATCGTCTGTAGAGCCCTCCAGTGTTTCTTTTTTTTCAAGTGTTTGGAGTCTTCTAACGATTGTTGGATCGTCGAGTTTTCGTTTTCGACTAGTAGCTTGGACGCGTCGAGCCTGAGGTTTCAGCTCTGCCGGCATGTTCATCCATACACAGTTCAGCACTTTACCTTTTCTAGCATCCAACGCAATTTTATATTTGTCCGAATAACGTTCGATACCATCTGTGCGCGTGTTGGCTTTGACGTATGCCGGCGATTCATGTAAATATTCTATAAATTGATCTTTAACAATTAGTAAATAATCTGTAGCCGCATCGCAGCTCAAGGGCAGAGGTTTGGTGTCAAGTTTGGGGTATAAGGGCGGTGGAGTGAGGATTTGAACGTTTTCTCCACGACCGGAACCCAGAGCTTGAAGTTGTTCATGCGTTAATGATAGGTTGCTACCGCGACCCCTGCCTCTTCCTGCCATCGCTCCCGTTCATTTATTATCGCTAACCAATGACGTTAACATTATGTTTGCTAATTAGGTTCTTTATATGGAGCGACATTAAATTCTTATTACAGTTAAAACGAAAAATATATTTCAATATTTTCAGTTTTCAAAGTTGTCACATTGACAGATTTCTTTTGACATAACATATTTGATTTTAAAATACCTTTGTAATGTATCGTACAGCCAAGTTTAAGATAATATTAATAATATTTTAGATCCTACCAAATGATGCAAGAGCTAGGAGACTATTCGTAACCACTGGAGCTCTCAAAAGAATACAAGAGATCGACGCGGTGCCAGGAACGTCATTAAAGGAATATATTAATGTGATTAACAGTTGTTTCCCAGAAGAAATTGTAAGGTGAGAAATATTCACAGACGTGTGTGTATTATAAAGTTAACTATTTTATCTAACAGTAGACTGAAGATTTTTTTACTTACAGATATTATACTCCTGGTTACTCAGACTCCTTATTAGATAGAGTAGAAGCTTATACACCCCAGGTAAGTGTTTTCTATTTTGGATTTGTTAGCAGCTTCAAAAACTAAATTAGTTTTATTCAGAAATTCGAGTTTTTATTAACCGACGTCATGTTTAATATTTTTTTAGGTATATATTTCCTTCTTGATAATTAATTATGATAGATAAAATCATAGTAATACATATTATATTCTTTTATTTCAAACAAAGCCAAATCTGAATAATAATGTACACATATTTGTAAATAAAAAAATGTACGTATCTCAATACTATTCTGAGATGTATATATTATTATTTCAGATACCAGAATTGTTTACAGACAGAGTTCCTAGTGACTGCCAAAGCGAGCTAACGATAGAAGATCAACATTGAATATATTTTTGAAGTGTTTATAAAAATATTTTTACTCATAATTTAGTACTTGTAATTCTTTTCCTAACGTCCAGATAAGTTTTTGGATCTTCACAGTTCCTCCTCCAATAACAGTATGATCGATTGCCATCGATTGTCCGAGGATCTTGTAACTGAAATATAGTAATGTAAAGAATTATCGCTTTTGTAGGTTTTTCATTTTAAACTTTTATCATAATAGATACATTATATTACAACTTACTTTAGATT